>JADBJO010017452.1:0-37661 GCA_016801955.1 Conus betulinus | reverse complement strand
TTGATCTGATATGTTCAAATGGAAAAGGTAATGAATTTACATCATGTGTGGATTCATATCATCTGCTCTGTTTGTAATTTGATTTGTTTGTATTTGTATGTGTGTATTTATGGAGTGTGTTTGTATGTGTGTGAGTGTGTATACGAATGTGTGTGTCGCATATGTGCGATATTTTTGTGAATTTATGTACTGTTTAAAGTATTCGATTCATTTAAAATTTTGACTCTTAAAATTTGCCAATGACCCCCAGAAATTTTAAGTTGAGGGTCATAGAGACCCTAAAAAATTTGGGGCCATGGGGGAACACTGACTCGGGGCTATCTTGATATTAATGTTTATTGATCAACTTGATCATCAAGTATTTCAAAATATTCATCATCCGCAAATGCTGTTCCTGAGACTGGATTCTTTCACATGCCTGTATTCAGCCTGGATACAGATGCGGGAGGTGCTCCGATAGATCAGAAGTGTGTCCCCAGGTGACCAGGGTATATACACAGAAGTTAGACGAAAAATAATTTAAAACGTCATCTCTAAACTAACAAAGCTTAACCTCAGAGATCAAAAATATAAAAAATAACAACAATAACTTTTTGAATTAGTGGTTTAAAATAAACACGCATCAAAGCAACTTGGCAATTTTAGATTGTGCAATAATAGTAGCAATGTTTATGATAGAAGGGCTGGACAATATATGACTGATATCTTGGACATTTGATATCAATAGAATTTTCCTTATAAATTGGAGTTAAGACAGAACATTCTATCAACAAATGATGCACTGAAATAGGCTTACCACAAAGTACAAAAAAAATGGCAAGAATATTTTGTGTTCCATGCATTTAACTTGAATTTTTGTTACTATCTTGGAAATGTGACGAGGGACAAGTATTTACATATTTGAGATTTTCTCCACAATTTCTGTTATAAACACAATTTCTAACTTTAGCAAAATTTCTGACAAAGATGTTTTCAGTGAAGATAATAAATTACAATCGAGGCAATGTTTAGCTCCAGCTTTAGCAAGTATATCTGCTGCTTTGTACCATTTCAACCCACTGTGAGAGGGAACCAGCAAAAGTCAATACATATTCCATGAATCTCTATACAGTGTATGAGGTGATGAATATCAAAAAGTAAATTTTTCTGAGCCTTACCATCCCAATGTTCTTGAGTTCACAAGACAGATTTTGAATCAACACATATGAGAATATTACAAGGCATGGGAGCATCATAAATGTAGCAAAATGTAGCCATCAACATTGCATATAATTCTGCTGTAAAATATGGAAAACCTTTGCCAAGATGATAATTCTTTTTCACATTTAGGCTAGGAATGACAAAACCAGAACCACCCACCAGTGTTATCTAGGACTGAGCCATCAGTGTAATTTTTCAGGTGATTGCTATAAAAATTGTCAAGATGAACTCTGACCTCACTAACCAGATTAACATTTTCAGTTTTAGAAACACTTGTGTAATTATAATAAAATTTTCACACACAAATGCTCCCAAGGGGGAATCTTAGGCGTGATGGATCTTCAGAAACTGTTGATAAATCAATGTTACAATCAGACATAAGCTTATATGCGTAATTTCCAATTGGTTGTAAATAGAAAATATTTCTAGCTCGTTTGGGATAATCTTTGTTCAAACCATCAGTAGTTCTGCTGTAACTGAGTTCTTAACTGACAGACTTCTAATCATATATTTTGATACGTCTAAGAGCCGTTGTCTCGAAAAGGTGAAACCTCTGCATCTTGATAACTTTTGATAGTATTTGCATTAACAGGTACCCCTAAGGCCAGTTTCACTGCTTTGCTATCCAAACTTTGTAGCTTTTTGAACAGATATTTGGAGCAGCATAATATACTTCTTGGCCATACTTTAATTTGGATCGAACCAAAGAAGTAGACAAATGCAATAAAGCTTTCATGTCTTCCCCCTAGGCTGCTAGTTGATTTATTTTTAAAAAGTTTAATCTTTTTCTTGCCTTGGTTAATAAATGTTCTATATGCTTTTTTGAACTAAGTTTTATGTCAAAAAGACTCCTAAAAATTTTACACAATTTTGATATTTCAAGATATTATCCTCTAATTTCAAAATAGGTAATATGAATGATTTTCACCATTATTAAATAGCAGCAAACATGTTTTTTTCACCTGGCAATTTTAAACCATTTTCAATTATTTAATTTGATAAATTGTTTAGCTCCTGTTGATAAATTATCTGCACATGACTGCTAATCCTCTTATTCAAATTTTTCCTTAAAACTGGTGTTTATCCATACTGCAATATCATCAGCATATTGAACCACATGTGTGATCTTAGACAAAGCTTTTGGAAGATCATAAAGATAAATGCAGAATAAAATTGGAGCAATGATTGAGCCTTGTGGAATCCCCATATCTACACTTCTGAAACAATGAGTAGGTATTGCCAATTTTTGTACACATGTGTCTATCCTTCAAAAAAGGCTTTAATATATCCATACAATTTGCCACAAATTCCTATCTCCTTTAATTTGAACAATAATCTGGCATGCCAAACCACTATCATATGCTTTTTTAACGTAGTAGTGTACTTTATCTTCGTGAAAGTTTATGTTTGACCTGAGTAGTAAGCTTAACTAAATGATCTGAAGTGCATCTCCCTTTCCTAAAGCCAGCCTGCTGAACTGGAATGATGTCATTTTTTTCACAATAAAATGTGATCCATTTGAGTATAATTTTTTCCATAATTTTTCCAACAGGAGAAGTAAGCGAAATTGATATATAGCTGTTAAACCGAAGACCTAATTTTGCCCGCTTTAGAACTGGTACAACTACTGAACTCTTCCAGATTTTAGGAATAGCGCCAATATCCCAACATTTTTGGAATAAAGAATGTAGTAGATCTATCCAAGAAGAAGGCATGTGACAGAGCATCTGGTAAGAAACGCCATCTAGACCAACTACTGAAATTGAAGAAGAAATAGAAGCTAATGCTTCTTCCAGTTCTGTAATTTGTAAAGGAGAATTTAAATAGTGTTTTTGAAATTGGGCTAGGGTCTGAATACATATCTTTTTTTCTTCCTCGTTTGTTCTAAAAAGCTTAGCCTCTGAATTCAGGCTTGCAGAACAACTGTTAAAGAACAAAGATGCCAGGCTAGGGAGGTGGAAAGAGCATTTCCAGGAAGTGCTGAACAGAAATGCACCGGAGGAACCACCAGAAGAAGAAGAGGAAGAAACAGAAGAGCTTGACATCTCAGTGGAAGCACCAAATATTCAGGAGATTAAAACAGTACTGAAAGCCCTCAGAGACGGAAAAGCACCTAGAGCAGACCAAATTTCAGCAGAAATGCTCAAAGCAGACATTGAGCAAACCAGCCAAGAACTCAAACGGACCTTTGACCTCATTGGGAGAAAAGAGACAATTCCTACACAGTGGACAAAAGGACTAATTTGCAAAATTCTGAAAAAAGTAACCTTCAGGAGTGTGGCAACTGGCGGGGAGTTACCTTGCTGCCACTGGCCAGCGAGGTGCTCAGCAGGATCCTTATCAGCAGGATACAAACAGGAGTGGATTCTTCACTCAGGGAAGAACAAGCCGGCTTCAAGACAGGCAGAGGAACTGTCAACCAGATACTCATCATCAGTAATATTCTGGAACAAATCAACGAATGGAGTGCTATGCTGTACATCCACTTTGTCGACTTCGAAAAGGCCTTTGACTCCATACACCGTGACAGCCTTTGGATCATCATGCGTCAGTATGGAGTCCCACAGAAACTGATCTGGATGGTCAAGACCCTTTATGAGGACTTCCAGTGCTCCGTAATTGTTGAAAATGAAACAACAGACTGGCTCCCAGTGATGACCTGGGTGAAGCAGGGTTGCTGCATGTCAGGATCCTATTCCTGCTAATGATTGACTGGGTCATGCGGAAAAACCATAGAGGGTGAGAGAGAACCGGAATCCGATGGAACTTCTCAACCATGTTGGAGGACCTGGACTTCGCGGATGACCTCGCCCTCCTATCCTAAACAATGAACCACCTTCAGACCAAAACAGCAAAACCTGAAGACAATGCAGCCAAAGTTGGACTGAAGCTGAATGCCAAGAAGTGCAAAGCCATGAAAGCCAACAGCAGGAGTGACGATAAGCTGAAAGTTGGAGAAAGTGACGTAGAGGAGGTAGAGAGCTTCACATATCTGGGTGCAAACGTGACAAAGGACGGTGGAGGCACAGCTGATGTCAAGAAGAGAGTAGCCTTGGCCAGCACACAGATGAAGCAGCTATCAAACATCTGGCAAGCCAGCGACATAGGCAGAAAGACTAAAGTTTCCCTTTTCAAGAGCCTTGTCTTGTCCGTCCTACTCTACGGATGCGAGACTTGGAAACTGACTAAGGAGAGGAAGAAAAGCTTGACCCTTCCAGACCAAGTGTCTAAGGAGGATTTTCAAGATCCGATGGCAACAACATGTCTCCAATAAGACAGTTTGAGATGGCAGAAGCAGGAAAGATCAGCGAGGAGGTGAGGAGACTGAGGTGGAACTGGATTGGGCACATAATGAGGAAGGAGAGGAACGACGACTGTGCTGTGGCCCTTGTTTGGACACCAGAGGGAAGAAGGAAAAGAGGCCGATCAAAACAACATGGCAGTGAATGGTGGAGAAGGAGAGAAACGGCATAGGTTGGAAACATGGAGTGTTATACGCCATGCAGCTGCAGACCGAACACAGTGGAGGAGAGACGTCCAAGCCTGATGTGCCTCCTGGCACAGAGAGATTTAAGGTTAAGGTAAGGAACAACTGTTACATGAAAAAGTATCACAAATGCCTCAGCCTTATCCAAAGCAGTTGGAAATTCCGTATCTAATTTAACAGGAAATGACTGTGTCCTGTAACAATTTTTCATCTCTTTTACTTTTTTTCCAAACCTTGTTCAAATCCTTTGATTCTGTAGTCTCTGAGTTGCAAAACATATTCCCAGTATTCTTTTTTGCTTGAGTGATGATCTTTTTGCAAATATATTTCAGTGTATATATATATATATATATATATATATATATATAAATATAAAAGTATTCACGGAGTTCAGGCCAGTTTGTATCTAAATTGAACGGAGCATACACACAGGCTTTCAGATACAGTTCAGGTCAGCCGTAACTAGGCTGACTTAGGTATACACACAGAAAGTGTTCAGCCAGTTCAGGAGGTCAATCTATACCTCGGTTGTCCTGAGTGACACACAGAGAAAATGTTCAGACAGTTCAGCTCGATCTGTACCTTGGCTGACCTAGGTATAGATACAGTGTTTGGACAATCCAGGTAACCTGTACGCAAGTTGACCAGAGTACACACAGCAGATGTTCAGACTATACAGGTAAGTCTGTATCTAGGTTGACCTGAGTATACCTATAGAGGCTGTTCAGAAAGTTCAGGTCATTCTATACCTAGGTTGACCTGGGTATACACACAGAAGGTGCTCAGACAGTTCAGTTCATTCTCTACCTAGGTTGACCTGGGTATACACACAGAAGGTGTTCAGACAGTTCAGGTCATTCTATATCCAGGTTAACCAGGGTATACACACAGAAGGTATTCAGAGAGTTCAGGAATTTAGCCTGTACAAAAAGGTGAACCTAGGAAAACAGGTGAAATATGTATAGTTCTAGGTTATCCTAGGAGATTGACAGATCAGCTTTGGCCTCACCTTTAGATGTTCTTGATTCTTATCATCAGTAGGTTTGACAGAGAGAGAGAGAGAGAGAGAGAGAGAGTGCATTTGTGTGTGTGTGTGTGTGTGTGTGTGTGTGTGTGTGTGTGTGTGCATTCATCTTCAGGTGTTCTTCTCTCGATCATCAGTGCTATGATAGTGTGTGTGTGTGTGTGTGTGTGTGTGTGTGTGTTTGCGCGCACGGGCGTGTGTGTGGCTCATGCATATGTGTGTGTGTGTTGAAAGTTTTGGTAGAAAAATGAAACCTAGTGTCAAAGCAGAACTTGACATTCTGTGGATAACAGTATTGCTTCGTTTCTCATTGAGCGTGGGAGCAATTTCTGTAGAGATTGGTGTTGTTTAACAGGAAGAAAACCACCCCCTATTGAAGGACCAGAGTATGCTGCTGTCATGAAATGTGGCGATCGTGTCAGACGGGGAAGAGACTGGATTTGTGGATTAGAGGTATGTTTCGAATGCAACTGATGGATTGAAAGAAGTGATTTGGAGCAGTGTAAGACATGAGGATTAAGCCTTGCAATTGTCCAACTCAGAAAAGACACATTTTAAAGGATTTTAAAGTAAATCCACCTGTTAAGATGGACAAACAAATTACATGACAAAACATGTGTTTTAATTTCATAGGTCTTCTTCAGGCAAGATAAACAACATTCAGGATGCTGAAAACGAAGAACGAGCACTCACTTATTTTCTCAAATTTGTCGAAAGATGGGAGTCATCGTATTGCACACACACACACACACACACACACACACACACACACACACACACACACACACACACACACACACATACACAAAAATACACACACACACATACACACAAATACACACACACCATATGCACTTGCACTCTTGCGCCGCATACACCTGCAAACACACATGGGCCCATGCCCACAGACCCGTGCACACACATGTACACACACAAATACATCGATAATAATGGCACAGCCAATATTAGGTAGGTCACTTAAAGTCTGACCAGTACGTTAGGATAATTCATAGGTCAGATACCTGCTAAGTTGTAGGCAAGAGATCCTCTATGTAAATTCTGTCATCTTTGTCATTAATTCATCTGTCCATCAGCTTTAAATCATGCACTGTGTAGTCTTGAAACTTAGCAGATATGAGTAGTGTATATGGACTAGCCCACACAGTGACACTTCCTTGATGAAACTGAAGCAGAAAATTTTGACCAAAACTATAATATTGTCGAACTCTTTATAGAGAGCGTCTACTGTAATTTTGTTGTTTGAGTCAGCAGATTTTTTTTTTTTTTTTGTATTGTATTTACGTTAGACTTTGAGATAGCAGAGAAGCAATGTAATTTGGAGATACTCTGCCGTGAATGGTGTGCCTGTTATCATCCTCTTGTTGTGAAACTTCTTTCCAATGCTCCTTCACCTTCTCAATTTTTTGCTGTTGTTTTTGTTTTCTTTTGTTTTGTTTGTTTGTTTGTTTTTTTGTCTATGAAACAATTGTTTACTTTTGAGAGACTGATTCTTACTGACAATCTTGATGTTTTTGTTTTGCCTTCCAGGATGGTTCACCTCCAGGTCTAGGTACTGTCACTGATATTCCATCAGATCTGAAATCTGGATGGGTATATGTTAATGGGGACTGTGGTGGATCAAACCTTTACTGTATGGGAGTAGACAACAGATATGATCTGCAGTGTGCAAGTGAAGATTAGACAGGACAGGTGAAGTGAATCTTCACACAAGATAAACTTAGTCATTTATGCAAAGAAGTTGTAAATGATGTGATAAACATAATTTTGATTTTCACCTTTGACATATATTGACATTTTGTGTGGGTTTTCTTTTTTCGTGATTTTTTTCTTCAGTGTGTTCTGACATATGAGGAATGTCCATGGGCCATATTGAAGACTGATATTGTACATCACCATCCTCCTTTTCTCTGACCACCAGAAAGTCAAAGAGAGAATGTGTGGATGATTTTGATTGGAAGTGACATGACCTTATAGCAGTGATGGTCTCAACAGGTTAATAAGAAATAAAGAAACAAAATTGTTGGTGCAGTCCAAATGAAAGTAGCTTAGAACCAGCACCCAACCCAACTCCCAAAACTGGATTCTTAAGGGTGAACTGGAAAAGTGGTAACCAGAACAGAAAGACAGCAACATAGAAACCAGAGATGAACACATTACAAAGAAAGTTTTTGCCCACACCCACAAAATGGCAAAACCCTAGTTTAGAATCCCCAGCCTCACTCTATATGTCTTCATCTATTCATTGGCGCTCAACAGACAGATGGCTAGCAGAGAGCGAATCAATGATCGACTGAAAGGGGTGCTTCATAAAACCACTCCCAAACTGTGTCATCAATGCCCTTATTTGCCTGTTTTCAAATTGGGTACAGTCTCCTCTTCCTCCACTCTGGTCCGAGTCAGATTGATTCTTGGGGGGCCGGAATAGCTTGGGTGGTAGAGCGCCGGACTCATAATCTTGGTGATCCTGGGGTTGTGGGTTTGAATCTCTGCCGGGCCATTTCGGTGCAGGGGGATTTTTTTTTCTGAGTTAACATTGGTTTTGATTCCGTTTCCCAAACAGTCCTTCGAATGAGCCTATAAACCGAGGTTCTGTGTGTGACCGCACACATAACATCTTGCACACATGTAAAATCACATCACCACTTTTGGAAGAGAAGGCCAGTTTGGCCATTGGTATGGGTGACACAATATAGCATGCACTCTTTCCCCGAAGTCGGAGTATGGCTGCCTTAATGGCAGGATAAAAAACGGTCATACACACAAAACTCCTCTCCCTTAGTTGGGTAGATGGGATCAATACTTGCCTGCCTATACAGGGAGTGTCCACAGGAGTATCAGCCTGCGTATGCAGAAAGAAAGAAAGATGGATTCTTTACGCTTGATTTTTTATGCTTTAGTGATATTTATTTTGTATCCAACCAACCAGAATTACATTTCACCTTTCCTGCATCTTGTACTTTGATTCCCTTCTCTCAGCTCAGCATTATTCTTTAATGTGATGATGACCACATCTTGCTGAATAGTCTTCATGATGGAAGGCAAAAAAGTGCTGCAGGGGACTTAACTCCTAGCTGTTTTTTTTTCTTTCTTTTTTTAGATTGATACTCAGTCATTCGGCCCCTGGATCATTGTGACACTACTACTTTCGCTCCATTTTTTTTGCTGTTGTTTGATGGTTGACATTATGTGCAAAAGTCACATAAGACCAAGACTGGATGTGACTAAGCTTGGTCAGAGAAGCAGTCATGATACAGAGTTAATGTACACTCTGAAGCAGCAGAGTAGGTCTTCTTTTAATTCTGGTCACGGTAGTGAAGGAGGTGTATCAGGGAAGGTGGGAAGGCTGATCAAGGAGTGAGCTGGTTGAACTGGAGAAGTTCCACTGTATGTGGCAAGCCTGACTTTTGAACTTTATCCTGGTGACGTCAAGCTCTACTTCCATCGTTTCAGTGTCATGTAGTGAAGTCATCACCTTTATCGTGGTGATGTCAAGCTCTACTTCCATCATTTCAGTGTCATGTAGTGAAGTCATCACCTTTATCGTGGTGACGTCAAGCTCTACTTCCATTTCAGTGTCATGTGTCATGTAGTGAAGTCATCACCTTTATCGTGGTGACGTCAAGTTCTACTTCCATCGTTTCAGTGTCATGTAGTGAAGTCATCACCTTTATCCTGGTGACGTCAAGCTCTGCTTCCATCATTTCAGTGTCATGTAGTGAAGTCATCACCTTTATCCCGGTGACGTCAAGCTCTACTTCCATCATTTCAGTGTCATGTAGTGAAGTCATCACCTTTATCGTGGTGATGTCAAGCTCTACTTCCATCATTTCAGAGTCATGTAGTGAAGTCATCAGACTGCAGCTGCCTGGACACTTGGTTAGGATGGGGGAATAAAAAAAAAACATAAAAGAAGGGAAAAATCATATTTTTTTTTTCTTTTTAGATTGGTTCATTTGTTGTGCATAATCAGAAATCTAAATGATTGTACTCTGTAAGGTGATGTAAATATCTGTGATGGTGTGTTGCCCCCCATGGGGATGCTGTGAGCTCTCTTTCAGTCCAAATACTTGCCCACCTTCAAGAAGGTCTCTGCTGATGATTTCCTCTTATCCATGACTCTCTCTGACTTTGTCTTTTTCATTTTTTGTCTTTCTTTACTGCCGTCTGACGATTTTTTCTGCCTGCCATGTGTGTGTGAGTGTGTGGGTGTAGGTGTGGGTGTGGCTGCATGTGTGTGTGTGTGTGTGTGTGTGTGTGTGTCTGTGTGTGTGTGTGTCTCTTTGTGTGTCTGTGTGAGTGTGTGTGTCTGCATGTGCGTGTCTGTGTATGTGTGTGTGTGTGTGTGTGTGTCAAGTGTGTGTGTGTTCAAGTGTGTGTGAGTGTGCGTGTCTGCATGTATGTGTGTGTGTGTGTGTGTGTGTGTGTGTGTGTGTGTGTGTGTGTGTGTGTGTGTGTTACTCATTGTGTGTGTTTGGGTGTGTGTCTGCATGTGTGTGTGTGAGAGTGAGAGAAAGAGAGAAATCCTGTGTCTGTGTGTGTGTGTTTTTTTGAATGACTGAGAGATGGGGGGGGGGGGGGTGTGTGGAAGGAGAAGGGAGGTGCACCCCAGGTGTATTTCAGTTGGTACTTTTACTGTCACTGTGACTTTGTTGTTTAATTGGTGAATCAGGCCTTTGCTGATGAGGGAATGCCACATTGTGTGTGTTTTTATATTCATTGTCGTTATTCTTACTGTGATTATTACTATCATTGTTATTATTTTTTAGGATTGTTTTCATTATAAACTTTTAATTTGGAGATGACTAATGGAATAGTTACCCTCAGCGTGGCAGAGTCTTATCGATCTTTAGGATGTCAATGGAAAAGCTGTTTTAAATGCTAGTAAACAGTTCTGCTGCATATGTTTTTTTGTGAAAGATGGGACGTTTTTATTGGAGATGTACAAATGGACATGTTTTTTTTCTTTCTGTATGTGGTTACGGCCCTCGCAGGGTCTTGTGAGGTATGATGGGTGATGACCCCATTGACACTGAAACCGTGATGAACACAGCAACTTTACTGTGGCCACTGCTGTGTTCCTGGCATTTCTTCCATGCCAGTGTGTGCACACGTATCATGAATATAGCATACACAGTGTGAGTTACTGCAGTGTTTGTTATAAATGTGAATATGCTTGTTGTGAACATTACATACAAGGTGTTTATTGCTGCATTGTTCTTGGTATGTTTTTGTAATCAGGGAACCATATGTCACTGCATAATTCAAACACAACGAAAATGCAACATGTTATATCAGGATCATATTTCCGTTGCTAAGCGCCTTTTTGAAGTGTCAATCCAGAGTTGTGACAGTTCTTAAGTAAAGCAGCCATTACCTTCCAACTGAACAGCAAAAACTAGCCAGACTGCCAAAGTGGCACAGCCGGTCAGTGTGTCAGGGTTGAAAGGGTGGGGTGGTGTTTTTTTTGTGTGCCTAGTGATAAAGCTTGATATCATAGAAAAAACAGATGTGAAATGCAAATTTTGTTTACCTTATTGATTTGGAAGCGATTCCAATTTCTTCATTTTCCTTTTTTTTTCTCCAGTAACCAAAAGATTTCTGGTGTAAACATGGGTAAGTTTACCTCATAACCTTAATAAGCAAGAAGATGCATTCTAACACTGGGAGTTGATGTTTGTTTTGTTGTTCTGGTTTTTGTTTGTGTGTTTTAAACACATTTGTCAATTTATTTATTTTTGTTATTTTGAAATGACTTATGTCTATTTTGTTTTTAATAGATTTCTCTATTTGCTTACTTTTTTATGTTGAAATGATTTACATGTGCTGACAGGAGGTTGTAGCTAACCTATCTCTTCATAGAGCAGAACAGCTGTTGCTTGCATGTGCCTGTTGCAGTCTTTCCCACAGTAGACTGTTGAAGATATCGTGTTTACAGTCTTTGTTCCTGTCCTTTTCTACTATTAGACTAAGTATGGGTTTTTTTTTATCATCATTCCATTATTTTTATATAAATAAAACTTTCAGTGCCTGAATTTTGAAATACATACAGAAGACTGTTGAAGATACCGTGTTTATAGCTTGTGTCCATTTCCTTTTCTAACTCTAGGCCAAGTATTTTGTATCTTGTTTCCAGTTTTTCATGTAAACAAAACTTTCAGTTCATGGGTTTTGAAATAAATCTAGAAGACTGTTGAAGATACTGTATTTACAGTTTTTGTCCATGTCCTTCTCTACAACTAGACGAAGTTAAAAAAAAAAAAAAATTTTATCTTCATTCCAGTTTTTTATGTAAACAAAAACTGTCAATGCCTGGATTTTGAAATACATACGGAGGACTGTTGAAGATACCATGTTTACAGTTTTTGTCCATGTTCTTTTCTATACTAGACAAAAGCTCTTTTTTTATCTTCATGCCAGTTTTATGATTATATATAACAAAACCTTCTGTGCTGGGATTTGAAATACATACAGAAGAGTGTTGAAGATACTGTGTTTATACTTTGTGTCCATGTTCTTTTCTATACTAAACCAAGTTTGTTATCTTCATTCCAGTTTTTATTTAAACAAAACATTCAGTGCCTGGATTTTAAAATACATTCCTAAGTGTCGTGTGTGTGTGTGTGTGTGTGTGTGTGTGTGTGTGTGTGTGTGTGTGTGTGTGTTCCTCCAAATTTGCATACCAACTCTTTTGCCAAACAGTGGTGTGTGTGTGTGTGTGTGTGCATGTGTGCGCACCTACACAGATGCCTGAGTATGAACACAGCACTCCTCAAAAAGATGAACTGATGCCTCAAAATAAAGAAATAGAAAAGGATGATGTGAGGTGGATAAACAAGGTAAAACAAACCAGATGCAGGATTTTCCTCAGTAGAATTGGGAACAATCCCTTTCATTGTATGTGAAGATGCATCATGGTGTTTGGAACTGGTGAGAGACATGCTAAAGGAAAGGGGGGGGGGGGGGGGGGAGGGGAGGGAGGACATCGGAAATGTGGACAGCCATCCTTGGGGTCTGGCCATACACCTTGTTCTCTACCAGGTGAACTCTGTGTGTGTGTGTGTGTGTGTGTGTGTGTGTGTGTGTGTGTGTGTGATCATCTTTGGGATCAGAACACACACCTTGTCCTATACGAGGTGAATGGTGCAACTGAATGTGTTTGAGCTGCTCTCATGCGTTTGTGTGTGTGTGTGTGCTTGTACAACAGAGAGATGCCTGTGCGCATGTGTGGCTGCGGGTGTATGTGGCACACACATTTTGCATGTTTAAGAAAGAATGCATACCTTGTCCATTCTGCAAAATACTGCTCACATCCCGCTTCAGGTTTGTCAAGTTTTAGTTTACAGATTTCTTTGGTTTTACTTCAATTGGTGTACACAATATAGAAAATAAAAAATGATAATAATCTGCAGATATTTGCGCATGTGTGAGGTTTCCATGTTTTCACATCAGGTGTTTGTGGTTTTCATTGTTTCATTTCTGATCTGTGTGGTTTTCATTGTTTCATTTCTGATCTGTGTGGTTTTCATTGTTCCATTTCTGATCTGTGTGGTTTTTCATGTTTCATTTTTGATCTATGTGGTTTTCATTGTTTCATTTCTGATCTATGTGGTTTTCATTGTTTCATTTCTGATCTGTGTGGTTTTTCATTGTTTCATTTCTGATCTGTGTGTTTTCATTGTTTCATTTCTGATCTGCGTCGTTTTCATTGTTTCATTTCTGATCTATGTGGTTTTCATATTTAATTCTGATTCGTGCCCTCCTGTACCAAAAAGGGATGATAGAACATGTTAAGGATAATAAAAAATCTTCTTTAGATACATGGAACACACACACATTCATAGCACAGAAAATGACAGAAAACTTCAAAGTGAAGGCCAAAGGAAACTTGGGGGTGTGGGCAGAGAAGGGGGGGGGGAGCAGAAGAATTCAGAGCAAAATGAGGCATGTGTTACAGCATTCATGGCACACAAGAAGCTGAGGTTAGGATTGTTGGACACTGGATGGAGTGACCTGTGCAAGGTAAGGTGGACAAGGCAAGGTGGACAAAGTAAGGTGGACAAGGTAAGATGGACAAGGTAAGATGGACAAAGTAAGGTGGACAAAGTAAGGTGGACAAGGTAAGGTGGACAAGGTAAGGTGGACAAAGTAAGGTGGACAAGGTAAGGTGGACAAAGTAAGGTGGACAAAGTAAGGTGGACAAGGTAAGGTGGACAAGGTAAGGTGGACAAAGTAAGGTGGACAAGGTAAGGTGGACAAGGTAAGGTGGACAAAGTAAGGTGGACAAGGTAAGGTGGACAAGGTAAGATGGACAAGGTAAGATGGACAAAGTAAGGTGGACAAGGTAAGGTGGACAAAGTAAGGTGGACAAAGTAAGGTGGACAAGGTAAGGTGGACAAAGTAAGGTGGACAAGGTAAGATGGACAAGGTAAGGTGGACAAGGTAAGATGGACAAAGTAAGGTGGACAAGGTAAGGTGGACATGGTAAGGTGGACAAAGTAAGGTGGACAAGGTAAGGTGGACAAAGTAAGGTGGACAAGGTAAGATGGACAAGGTAAGGTGGACAAGGTAAGATGGACAAAGTAAGGTGGACAAGGTAAGGTGGACAAAGTAAGGTGGACAAAGTAAGATGGACAAGGTAAGATGGACAAAGTAAGGTGGACAAGGTAAGGTGGACAAGGTAGGTGGACAAAGTAAGGTGGACAAGGTAAGATGGACAAGGTAAGATGGACAAGTAAGGTGGACAAAGTAAGATGGACAAGGTAAGATGGACAAGGTAAGGTGGACAAGGTAAGATGGACAAAGTAAGGTGGACAAGGTAAGGTGGACAAGGTAAGATGGACAAAGTAAGGTGGACAAAGTAAGATGGACAAGGTAAGATGGACAAGGTAAGATGGACAAGGTAAGATGGACAAAGTAAGATGGACAAGGTAAGATGGACAAGGTAAGGTGGACAAAGTAAGGTGGACAAAGTAAGATGGACAAGGTAAGATGGACAAGGTAAGATGGACAAGGTAAGATGGACAAAGTAAGATGGACAAGGTAAGATGGACAAGGTAAGGTGGACAAGGCAAGGTGGACACAAGTAAGATGGACAAGGCGAGGTGGACAAGGCGAGGTGGACAAGGTAAGATGGACAAGGCGAGGTGGACAAGGCAAGGTGGACAAGGTAAGATGGACAAGGCAAGGTGGACAAGGTAAGATGGACAAGGCAAGGTGGACAAGGCGAGGTGGACAAGGCAAGGTGGACAAAGTAAGATGGACAAGGCAAGGTGGACAAGGTAAGATGGACAAGGCAAGGTGGACAAGGTAAGATGGACAAGGCAAGGTGGACAAGGTAAGATGGACAAGGTAAGGTGGACAAGGTAAGGTGGACAAGGTAAGGTGGACAAGGTAAGATGGACAAGGTAAGGTGGACAAGGTAAGATGCACAAGGCAAGGTGGGCAAGGCGAGGTGGACAAGGCAAGGTGGACAAGGTAAGATGCACAAGGCAAGGTGGACAAGGCAAGGTAAGGTGGTCTGTTGTCAGCTGAATGATTGCTTGGTTTAGTTGTGCAGTACCTGAGTGTTCTGTTCATCCTCTTTCCTACCCAGTAGGTCCCAGACTCTGTGCCATGATGTAAGCAGTATCAGGGGAACAGACAAGGTGTGTATTGTTGAGCCTGACTTCTGTCCAGTGGGTCCTCTGTCTCCAGGCCATGATGTGTGCAGTATTTGGGGATGAACAAGGTGTGTATTGTTTAGCCAGACTTCTGTTCAGTAGGTCCTCTGTCTCCATGCCATGATGTGTGCAGTATTTGGGGATGAACGTGATGTGTGTGTTGTTCATTCTGACTTCTGTCCAGTAGGTCCTCTGTCTCCCTGCCATGATGTGTGCAGTATTTGGGGAACGGAGAAGGTGTGCATTGTTTAGCCTGACTACTAATCAGTAGGTCCTGACTCCATGTCGTGATGTGTCTTTACAGAAAAAGAAGAGACGTTCTCTTCCTTGGTAAAACGATTACAATAAACAAGGAAGAGGTGTTTGTCTCCCATGGTGAAACAGTAACAAACAAAGAAGAGAAATTCATCTCCCATGGTGAAACAATAACAAAGAAGGAAGAGAAATTCGTCTCCCCATGGTGAAACACTAACAAAGAAGGAAGAGGTCTTTTACCCCCCATGGTGAAACAATAACAAACAAGGAAGATCATTTTTTCATCCATGGAAATGAGAAGGGAGAGAGCTTTTTCTCTCATGGTGGAACAAATTCATATCCATCACTCCACATTAATGCCGCTAGCACCATCCATTCACCTAGTACACAGGCAGATAAGGCCCACACACAGTAGACCAGGGCACCAAGGCAGATACCAATCAAAGGAAAAAATTATTCCCATACCTTAAGATGATACCGATATCTAGTAATGTCTCCCTGCCTCTCTTCACATTCCTATTCTCCAAGCTGACACAGGCACATAGCAATGTCTCCCTGCCTCTCTTCACATTCCTATTCTCCAAGCTGACACAGGCACATAGCAATGTCTCCCTGCCTCTCTTCACGTTCCTATCCTCAAAGCTGACACAGGCACATAGCATGTCTCCCTGCCTCTCTTCACATTCCTATTCTCCTGACTGACACAGGCATATAGCAGTGTCTCTCCCTGCTTTCTTCACATTCTATTTCTGAGCTGACACAGGCACATAGCAATGTCTCCCTGCCTCTCTTCACATTCTATTTCTGAGCTGACACAGGCACATAGCAATGTCTCCCTGTCTCTCTTCACGTTCCTATCCTCAAAGCTGACACAGGCACATAGCAATGTCTCCCTGCCTCTCTTCACATTCCTATTCATTAAACTGACACAGACATAACAAGATTTCCTGCCTCTCCAGATTTCTATTCTATGATCAGAGCTGACAGTGGCGCATGCGATATCTATCTGAGGTCTTTTCGGATTCCAGTCACACCATCAGAAAGAAGAAGAAGACCAGGTTCTCTTGTGTTAAGAACGAGGACCATTAATTTTTCTCAGCAGCATTAATGGACTGTCCATGTTTCATATGATGGCCCACTCTTTGACAATGGTTTTCATGGTGAACTGTCTCGTGTCATTACAGCATTGAAAACATCCATTGCTTCTAACTTCTGTTGCATCATTTGATGACAAAAGAGCTATGTCACATCTGTGGGGAACGGGTCGAATGTCTGAAAGGTGTGCAATGGCACTAACACAGAAATTAATTCTATCTGCGATCTTGTGTCCACAGGCAATGGGAAGTCTAATAATTTTTTTCCCATGATAAGAAACAGTATCCCACACTGCGTTGGCCATGCACATGCTAACGCTTGTCTCTATCAGCCGATCCTTTTAGTCTCTGTTACATCGTATTAAATGTTTAATGATAATAACATAGCATTTATAGAGCGCCTTGCCAAAGGCTCTAGGCGCTGACAATCCATACTCTAGTGTATGCAATGGGCTGCCTACCTGGGTAGTGCTGAATGAAGAGCTGCCTGCCGGCACTTCATTCAGTTGTTTCCCATGTCATCCAGTCAATATCGTTCACTCAATTTCCTTTCCTCATTCTTTCAAATTTTCACGCGCGAGTGCATGCTATGTGTAACGTGTCATCCATACCAATGGCCAAACTGGCCTTGGTGATGAGATTTCACATGTGTGCAAGATGTGTGTGTGTGTTCACACATGGAACCTCGGTCGGAACCAGTGTTAACTCCGAGGAAAAAATTCTCCTGTACCAAAACATTCCAGCAGAGATTGGAACCTGCAACCCCTGGATCATCAAGATTACGAGTCTGGCACTCTACCATCTGAGCTATTCCGGCCCCCATTTCTGCCACTGGATTTTTTCCCCCAAAGAATCTCAAATACCTATGGAAGAAGACAACTCAGGGGTGCCATCAGTTAGTTTGTGTAGGGATGGGGGTTGGGAGTGGGGGGTGGGGTTACACTCGGAACTTCAAATTGTAAACCATTGGTATGAAGCGCATTAGATCGCTAAGAATTCGTGGATATGCCCCCCCCCCCCCCCCCCCCCCCCCCTCAACGAGCACACACCCCAGACACAACCCAACACATACACGCACGTGCACGATGACATATATATATATATATATATATATATATATATATATATATATACAGCAAGTAGCATGCCAGAAATAGAACTATGTACTCTGTATGTACAGATTTCACAAAAAGTTAAGGACTGCCTTTAAAACTGGGTACCGTTTTAAAATATTCACTAAACATATGCATACGACATTTTCTTATACACAACACCTTTACCGTGTTAGCAAGACGCCAGAACTTGCGTCAACAGTTTTTTAGTCGCACGTGCATCATGCACGGCATGCAAACTGTATGTTAAAAAAAATGGCGGTTTTGGGCCAAATTGACTAATTAATTTTAATGATCCGTGAACACTAGTCGGCACGTTTTACAGTGCAAAAAATGCATATGCACGTGCATGAATAATTGTCTGGCTATGACCAGTGCTAATCCACCTGGCTACATAAGCTGCTGGTCCAATGAAATTCATCACCGTTTGACCATGCTCCCCGCGAAGAAAAACTATACTGATTTTCTGACTGGTCCTTAACTTTTTGTGAAGTCTGTATACTACGTGTATTGTATACGAGTGTGAGTATGGGTTAATGAAACAACAGGTACTGCAGTTAACACAATTGCCGTGCCTGTGCAAGAAGTATCTGGTACAATGATGCCACTCTTAAAGCGCCAGAGTTCCCAGTGACCTATGCTTTTGGCATGGCTCACTAGGGGACTCTGGTTCTTTAAAGCTGAACACATTCGTAGCATAAGGACAGAGGAGAAGAGTGTGTGTGTGGGAAGGGGGGGGGGGGGGGGTATGTTAGCCTACTTGTAATTGGAAAATATTTGAATTGCAACCACATGTATCGCATGGGTGACAAAATTTGTGGGTCGAGCACATTATGTCCCTAGCACAATACGGGGCTTTCTCGGCACAAACTGTCGCATGTTCCAAAGTGCGACACTTTGTGCAAGTCCTCTCGGCACAAATTGTCGCACTTCTGCACAAAGTGTCGCAATAGAGGCCTGAAGACGTTCAAGATAATATTTGTGGTTACTTCGGTCATCAAACTTTCTGATATGATAGAAGGACGTTTAATGTGTGTGTGTGTGTGTGTGTGTGTGTGTGTGAGAGAGAGAGAGAGAGAGAGAGAGAGAGAGAGAGAGAGAGAGAATCTTTATTTCCAAGAGTAACAGATAAGCAACTATATGCTTTATTTTTACATCCGACCCTTAGTGAGATAGAGAGAGAACGAACATTTCAACGATAATTTATTCAAGAGAAGACTACAGCCCCATTTGAAGGGGATGAGTAATAAACAGCATATTTAAACACGATATCTTATCACCAAAACATAAACATCCACATTTACTCACGTCATATGACTCCTCCTTTTGTGTGTGTGTGTGTGTGTGTGTGTGTGTGTGTGTGTGTGCGTGAGAGAGAGAGAGAGAGAGGGGGGGGGAGAAATGACAAAGAAAAAATACCATTATCCATCTTATCCACCCCCATCCCCACCCTCCACCCCAACACACACACACACACACACACAGAGGAAGAATTTTAGCCTGGTGCCTGTGCTCACCTGTTGAAGAAACCCTTGCAGCATGCGTGCATGCTGAGCAGTGAACAGAGAGCTCGGGGAGATTTGTCATCTGCTGAGAAAGACCGGTCGACGGCGCCCAAGCTGCGACGAGGCTCTGCAGGAACGCATGCCTCGAGATTTTTGTCAAAGACACAGTAGGTGTAAATGTACTTAAGTTGAAGACCACGGCTGGCCATAGTAAAGAGAAAACCACCAGAATCTCCCCCCCCCCCCCCCCCAGAATCTCCCCCCCCCCCCCCCCCCCCCTCCTCCACCCATTAGAATAGGGATATGGTCTTTTTTGTTGAATAGGGCATTTGCACAGCTTGAGGTTTATGTTGGTTGTGTAAGTCGACGAGACGTTGCAGAGACTGTCCATTGGTGAAGAATTGTTACAGGTCTCTGAGGGCCAGAAAACTTTGTTTATGAAAACAATCGTTTTTATGTGTGTAGCACTGTGGGTGCAAGCTTCAAAAGAAAAAAAACTTTTTTTCTAGTCTGTTAAGATCTGTTGGCGCACTTAAAACAGTATGTTTTTCATTAATTTTGGTGTAGGAGTAGAAAGAATTTTAAGTGTAAACGGTTCAGTTATTGATTAAAAGAGGGGACTTAAAAAATATTAAAGTGGTGTTTGTTTGTCGGCGGTGTGTGACCGAGAGTCTGACAACACAGCATGAATAGGCCTGTATCATAGATCCTTCACATACTGACATTCGCATGCACTGACATAGCGTGTCCAATCAATGATAGAAGTAGTTTATTTTGGTTTGTGTTGCTGATGATACAGTGATAACATACAAGTGGAAAGCATGGGTAATATCAAGTATATTGTATCTACATAACTAGTGTGAGTGTGCAAAGTATGTAAACAATTTGCCCTTGTAAAGTTTCTGAGCTTTGATGGAACTTCAGCTTAGGAGAAGCGAGTTTCAGAGACGACCAGAATAACAAAGACTAGTTTTAAATAGATCTAGATTGGAATGGATTTTGTGGAATGTATAGAATTCATGCTACGTTTTGGATTGAATGGTTTGTGTGGGCTGATCCAGATGCATTTTTTTTTTGTTTTTTTTTTTTTGCATGAACATACCTTTATTGTTGACAAACTTGTCCCTTAGATAAAGAACTCCAACTAAATTGAATATAATCAGACTCTGTAAGGCTCGAAAATCACTTTAAGGCCACGTTTTCATGTTCATGTTAACGAAAGGTTTTATTGACTTTGCTGAGTCAAGTAGTGTAAAACACGAATTGATTGAAGAGAGTAAGAATGGATTCATGAATGGTTACTTGGCATGGAAGTTTAAAGATAAGTACTTAGTCCTGCATAATTGATATATTTGTCTGGGTATTGTTTTGCACGTTTTGTTGTGGGCAGTCCATAAAAGGTTGATGTCTTATGCCTAGAACAAGCGGTGATTGTCTACTTCTTCAGTTCTTACATGAGAGAGAGAGAGAGAGAGAGAGAGAGAGAGAGAGAGAGAGATGATGGTGGTGATGAAGATGATCATAATCTTTATTTCCAAGGGTAACAGATAAGCAAATATAATACTTTTTTTGACGAGTTCAAGGCAGGGGAGGACACACTCTACATATCATCATATGACGGTGAAGGCAGAATTTGGGGTAAGTCTGTTAGCATAGTGTCGATTGCAGTTGTGATCGCTCTGACAGTTTCAGCAATATACGAATCAATCATTTCACTTAATTCCGTGAAGGTTGTTCTTGAATGTTTGATTTTGAAAGAATTAAACTCTTCTTTGTGGTGGCGGAATCTCCACGTCTTCGTTCACGGAGTTCTACTTTCGGTTCACCAAGAACCTTATTGATGTAAATAATCATGAAAATATCTTAACATGAAGGCTTTGTATCATAATGTAGAGAAAATCTTGGCAATAAAATATCACAGTGATAGTTAGTCTATCCATTGTCATTCGTTTATGAAATCTAAAAGACGATGGCACAGTAGTTAGACATAGAAAAGGCCGAGGTCAGAGATTAGTTTTCACTGCTGGAAGAAACGGATGAAATGATTTCCACTCTGAAGCTTTGTTGAAAAGGACATAAAAGATAAATCAGCAAAACTATGCATTACTTTGTAAGTCTGCTGTTCCAGGTCGCATTCGTCCTTGGCTTTTAAAAGAATTAAAATAAAAGATTGCCTGACATTTCCTTTAAAGATTATGTTTGATAAATCAATCAGAGAAGGACATTTCCTGACTGTAACAAACAAGCAGAAACCAAGCCAATACTTTTTTGTTTGTTTGTTTTTTTAGAAAAAGGTTATAGAAATAGACGGAGAACTATAGTTTTATATGAGTGCTATGTAAAAAGCTTGTGAAAGTCTGGTTAGAGATGTGTTACGTGTACATTTACTTTGCAATAAATTATTATCAAGTTGCCAATTTGGGATCAAGTCAGCAGATCTTTTACAAACCCAGTTATTAAGAACAATAAATGATTCATTGATGATGACAAAGAAGGTGATTGAAACAGACTGCAGGGTTACTGAACACAAGCCAAAACACACACACACACAAAACAAATAAAAGGTTCAAAGTAATGCTTATTTCAATAAAGTACTGAACAGACATGTGAATTTTGACAAACATATCCTTTTCAGACACAAAAGAGATGGAAATAATGCACAAAACATTACTCCCCAGATTGAAGTTAGCCTGAAAATGACAATGTATGAAAGAGAAGTGGAATAGTAATGACAAACAATGATATACTGTTTGACGAAGACAAATGGATAGTAGTACTCTTATTGATACAGCGTATTTTGATCTCAAAACGGAATTTGATAAAGTCGTGCACATGAAATGTTTCACAGACTGAAATTATGCACCTGTGATGCAGACAGTTGATATGCTGATCCTGGTTGTGGTGTGAACTTCAAATCAAATGTTTGACTCACTAGATCTGTTCTTTGACCCAGAAACTGAGAAAATAAACTACATTTGCAGTAGAATGAGGGATAGTATCTTCTCCTTATTATATTTTTTTGTTATACTGGGGTGATATCACATCTTCAGTTTGAAACAAAACACATAATGGTACCATTTCCTAAAATCTATAAACTTAGGCAATATGGTTTTGTTTCCAATTTGAAGAAGTATGCACATTTATAGATGTACATCATTGTTGTTTTGTTGTTGATATTATTGTGTCAGGTGGATATCATGTTGTCCATCAGTGTTGTTGTTCATGTTTTTGTCAGATGGAGATTATGTTGTTCATAGTTGTTGTTCTTATGCTGTTGTCAGGTGGAGATCATATTGTTTATACTTATTGATATCATTGTGTCAAGTGGAGATCATGTTGTTCCTCATTGTTTATGATGTTGTGTCAGGTTGAGAGATCGTGTTGTTGATATCATTGTCATGTGAAGAGATCAAGTGGAGATTGTGTTGTTTATGACTGTTTTTGATGATGGTGTTTTTTGGTCTGGTGGAGAAGGGAAGTAAGAAAAAACAAAACAAAACCAAAGAAAACACCACCTCCAGAGCCATATGAAGATCTGTAAAAGCGTATGAAATCCTTGATGTGTGATGAACAGAATGTCTTGAGTTTGTCAGTAATACAGATGTCCAGTATTGGTCCTATCTGATAGTTCATATCCAGATGTAGATCTGAAAAAATGTGAACTTCCTTCTTAAATCTGATATTGAATTTGGTAAGTTTTTGTCTCTTTGAAGTAAAGAACAGACAACATTTTGTTTATTTCTGTGGATGTTATAAATCAGTATCCAATTTATTTTCTACAATATACAAGTTAATTGTAATTACATAGTTGATCTCTTTTGTCTCATGTTGTTCTTTTCTGTTCTTTTATTGAAAAAAAAGAAGAAAATTTGTGTATTTGACCATGTCCTGGAGTCACACTCTACCTTTTACTTTCAGTTTTACAGGATGTACAGTCAGATCACTAAATGTGAAGGATATATGGTCACTTTGTCTTGAACCCAGTGACACAATCTCACAGCACTGCCCAAGGCAAGAGAACAGTGCTGATTAATCATAATACGATTTTTTATTCATAAAGTGAGGGAGATTAAGCTGCTGTCTTATGCACCTCTTTTTGCAACAACTGGATTTTCAATTTGTTTTCCTGTGATTTCCAAGCTGGATGGCCAGTTTATGTCAGTATGCCCGTATGTCTGTTCTTGTTGCTGGAACCTATTGTATGTAATCGGCCTGTTCCAAGACATATCACAGGGGGCTTAGAGTGAGACTGATGAGAGAGAGGTTATGATGCTCAGTGTGGCCTGTAATGGATTGAAACCAAATATTAAATGAGGAGGGAGCAGTGGACAGTAAATAACGAACAAGTTAACTAACCCTTGCTCCTATGATGAAATAATTGAACAGTAAATAATGAACAAGTAAAGTAACTCCTGCTGCTATGATGAAATTATTACATATCCATAACTCCATAGGAACGCAGCTGATGACACCAAATCACCTTGTACAAACATCAACTCAGGGCTTAAAGAACAATAAAGGATGGGACAGGGATGTCTCCTTGTTTGTTCTGTGTACACTGAGTTGTGCTATGCAATCTGGTGGCGTAAGCAGCAATGTTTTGGGTTTATAGGTGTGTAATTAGTTTATCATGGGAGCAAGAGTTTACCTACTTTTTTTTTGTTATTTATCAAATTGGAATGAATTGATTGTCCCATATTCACTTTTCCTTAGTGTCTATTCTGGTGTTTGAATTTTATGCTGTGTGATCTTTCATAACTCCCTTCCCCTCCTCCCCTTTTCCATCCTTTCCACTCCACCCCCCAGCCCCCTCACCTACTCTTGAACTTTCTCACCCACCCAATCTCCCTCCTGCTTTCTCCCCCTTCATTTCTAAATATTTCTAAAGTTTGAAACCTTCCTATAAACCCCCCATCCCCGCCCCTTTCCTGAATTGTGCTAACCTAGGGGTTTCTAAATATTTCTAAAGTTTGAAATCTTCCAATAAGTATAATCCCCCATCCCCACCCCTTTCCTGAACTGTGCTAACCTAGGGGTTTCTAAATATTTCTAAAGTTTGAAATCTTCCTATAAACCCCCATTTCCACCCCTTTCCTGAACTGTTCTAACCTTGGGGCCTGAGGCAGAACAACTTGCAATGAATAGATCTTGTTGTTC
The DNA here is from genome assembly GCA_016801955.1 of Conus betulinus. Taxonomy (NCBI): domain Eukaryota; kingdom Metazoa; phylum Mollusca; class Gastropoda; order Neogastropoda; family Conidae; genus Conus; species Conus betulinus. The sequence goes on along the minus strand of JADBJO010017452.1, from coordinate 13,147 downwards.
CTAATGGTGCCCTGCCAACAGGATGTGCATGCGTGCGTGCGTGCGTGTGTGCGTGCGCTCATGTACGTGAGCGCATGCGTGCATGCATGTGTGCGTGCATGTGTGTGCGTTCGTGCGTGCGTGTGTGTGTGTGTGGTGTGTGTGTGTGTGTGTGTGTGTGTGTGTGTGTGTGTGTGCATGCATGTGTGTGTGCATGCATGTGTGTGTGCTGGCGAAATGATGAGTATTTTCTTTAGTCAGTTTTGATGTTAGTAAAAGATGAACAATAATGAATTCAAGGTTTACCACACTTGTGCCAGGTTAAAAAAGATTTGCATGATTTCACATGATTTTACTGGTGTGTTTATGAGTGTGTGTATATGTGTGCATGTTTGTGTGTGTATGTGTGTGTGTGCAAGCGCATTCGTAAGTGTGCATATGTGTGTGTGTACATGCTTGCATATGTATGTTTGTGTGTGTGTGTATGAGAAGAGAGAGACAGACAGACAGACAGACAGACAGAGATGGAGAGAAATATGGAATGGAGGCAAAGAAGATGGGAGCAGGGAGAGGGAAGGGGACATCAGGAGAGAGAGAGATAGGGGCAGGAAGAGGAGTGTGTGTGTGTGTGTGTGTGTGTGTGTGTGTGTGTGTGTGTGTGTTGTGTGTGTGTGTGTGTCTCCGTCTGTGTGTGTGTGTGTGTGTGTGCGTGTGTGCGTGTGTGTGTGTGTGTGTGTGTGTGTTGTGGACCTTTGGGTGGTGGTGAGGGGTTGGAACAGAATGTGTAAGTGTGTGCACATGCTTTTTGATGAGTATATCTATCTATCTATCTGTCTATCTATCTATCTATCTATCTATCTATCTATCTATCTATCTATCTGTCAATCTATCTATCTATCTATCTATCTATCTATATATATATATATATATATATATATATATATATATATATATATATATATATATATATATATATATATATATATATATATATGTATACGAAGAGGGTGGGGGAGAGAGGTAGGAGGATCTGGGATGCCATTTCAGGCCATTTCAAGGTATGTCCATTTACAAAATTTTCTTCTTTTTTTTTTCAGAAATGGCAACTCCAACTCCCAGTCAAATAGAGTGCCCTGTCTGCCATGATGGCTTTACTCTTCCCAAACTGCTTCCCTGCACTCACCTTGTCTGTCACAAGTGTGTGTGGTGGCTTGGATTGAAAAGGGAGGCAACCAGGCCGGCTGTCCTCTGTGTCGAAAACCAATCCTTCCTGCTTCTCACCAGGGTCAAGACGACATTGCCTCTCTGGTGGATACCCTGCCAACTGATGTTGCGACAGCTGCGATGGTAGACAGTGAGAAAAGGGCTGAGTGGCAGTCATGTGTGCAGCTGTTGTGAGGATGCAGAGGGCACTGTATTCTGCTTGCAGTGTGCCATCAAACTCTGCAGTAGCTGTGCTAAGATCCACGCCAAAATTCCTTCAAGTCAAGATCATGTCACAGAACGGGTGAGCAACCTGTCAGCAGAACAGCTGGCCACACACCACAAAGTTGTCTGCGCCTGTCATAGTAAGAAACAGGCTGAGGTGTACTGCACAAGTCATGAAGAGCTGATTTGCATCCAGTGCGCTTTTTCAACACATTGCAAGTGTTCTCTCTCAACAGGGCTCCTGGAGTTGGCCAAAGAGAAGAGGGAAGAGCTGAAGGCTGAAGTGAAGAAACTGGAAGACAGGGAGACAGCCATCTTGGAAAAGGTGGAGTACACACAGAAAGGTTCAGTGGGTCTGTGTGTCTGTTGGGATGTTGCTTGGGGATCTGAGTCTCTGTGTGTGTGTGTGTGTGTGTGTGTGTGTGTGTGTGTGTTCCATTGCAGTCCCAGTGCCAGTGATTGTTATGAGATATCACCACTTGGCTGAGATTTAAAACTTGCCAACTGGCCAACCGCACCTGAAAATTATGTTTGGCAAATTCGCTTTATGGTTTAAAGTCACCTGGGTAATGACCATAAAATTTCCCTGTCTAGAAGAGGTTGGGTAGACTGTAGTGGGCAGTTGCATAGGCAACACAGTGCACCTGCATCTGCCACATGAGTCCAGTGTGTGAGAAAGCCGGGGTCATCTTCAGGAGACATCTTTCGTCACTGAGCATCACGTCTGTGCAGTGAGTGACATGAGACTGGCTTTGATTTGGATTTGAACACATGGATTTTTGCTGACAGAGGTGTGATCACCATGTCTGTGCAAGGAATTACATGAGACTGGCCTTGATTTGGATTTGAACACATGGATTTTTGCTGACAGAGGTGGGATCACCACGTCTGTGCAAGGAATTACATGAGACTGGCTTTGATTTGGATTTGAACACATGTATTTTTTGCTGACAGAGGTGTGATCACATCTGTGCAAGGAATGACATGTGACTGGCTTTGATTTGGATTTGAACACATGGATTTTTTTTTGCTGACAGAGGTGTGATCACCACGTCTGTGCAAGGAATGACATGTGACTGGCTTTGATTTGGATTCAAACTCATGGATTTTTTGCTGACAGAGGTGTGATCACCACATCTGTGCAAGGAATTACATGAGACTGGCTTTGATTTGGTTTCGGCTTTGATTTGGATTTGAACACACATGGATTTTTTGCTGACAGAGGTGTGATCACCACGTCTGTGCAAGGAATGACATGAGACTGGCTTTGATTTGGATTTGAACACATGGATTTTTTGCTGACAGAGGTGGGATCACCACATCTGTGCAAGAAATGCATGAGACTGCTTTGATTTTGATTTGAACACATGGATATTTGGCAGACAGAGGTGTGAAAATGTCCAACTACTTCGACTTTCCTGGTTAGGAACCTGGGTCATTCCTTGGTGGGGGCTGGCTAAAGCTTGGCACTGTAGTATGGGGCCATCTTGGGCCACCCTTCCAGAGGACACCCAGCTACATTTCAGGATTTCATTATCAGCACAATCGATGGCACTGCAAATTGGTTGAGCCTGTCTACAGCCTACATGGTTCAGATTGCATGGTTCAGATGATAAATTGCCATCATTTCGATGATAAACTGCCATTGTTCAAATGATAAACTGGCATACTTCAAATGATGAATTGTGATGGTTCGGATTATAAATTGCAATAGTTCAAACAATAGATTGCCATGTTTCTGATGATAAATTGCTGTAGTTCAGAGGATAAATTATCATCTTTTGGATGATGATTGTCATGGTTGAGGGGATAAACTGTTACGGATCAGAAGATTAAAAACTGATGTGACTATGATAGAAGTACTATGGTTCAGATGATAGACTGCATCATCTGGAAGATAACCTGCTATAGTTCAGAAGTTAAACTTTGATGAGATAGAAGATTAACTGCCATGATCTGGAAAATAAACTGCCATGTTTCAAAAGGTAAAATGCTACAATTCAGATGATGTGTTGCTGTGAGATAGATTAACTGCCAGGATATTGATCTAGAAAATAAACCGTGGTAGACAGTTACGGCTGCCTGATTGCCCAGGGCAAGCGAGCAAGCACCTGCCGGCTGAGCAAGAGCAACCGTTCAGACACCTGCTGCAGAGAAATTAAAAGTTGTCGTCATTTTGCAGATTTCGGATTATCATGGCCGTGGCTTGGGATTCAATGTCTCAAAATTACCATTATAAAATCTTACGTCACTGTTGATTATGTCGGCATTGGTTGTCAGTTGGATATCACGGGTTGTCAAGTTTAGGTAGACGTGTGGAGAAAACGGCAAACAACAATAAATTGCGTTGCAGTTTTCTCTGTTAATTGTGCTCTGTAGAAATCTAAAGTACTGTAATTAGTGAGCAGGTGCTTTTGCTTGGTGGCAGATAACAACTTTGTTAAAGTGCTCCCAAGGCAGGTCAGAAAAAAGTCTGCGTTATACCATGTAACTGCCGAAGGGCCATGGTTCAGAAGATAAATCTACACAATCTGTTGACCAAAAGGATAAACTGAACGATGATAGTTCAGAGAAGATGAAATCCATGATCATAAAGATAAACCATCATGATCCAGAAAACAAATTGCCATGATCAATTTGCCAAAATTCAGGCGATGGAAAGCCATGTTCCAGAACATCCGGGTAAGGGAAGAGGCACAATTCTGTATGCAGTTAAACTTATGGAATGGTATTAAGGACAGAGTTAGTTCCCATTATAGAAGGTAATTTTCTCATGGAACTAAGGGGGGTGTCTATTAAAGAGTTTACTTCTTTGCAGAAAATCATTAGAAGAGAACACTTTGCTAAGCCCCCTCCTTTTTTTTTTTTTTTTTTTTAAAAGTCTTTACAAGTTATTGTCTAAGTCTTTGTGGGTTGACATATATTGCAATGAAATAGTAATGTACATACAGACCTGACCAGTTATTGTTAACATAGAATAAGCTGAAAGCATAGAAAAGACTGACTTAAAGTTAATATTATTGGTTAGAAAAACTACAGTTGTGTTCAGATGCAGTTTTACTGTGTTTTTGTTCATGTTATGAATATCAATTGAAAATATGAATATTCTATTTTGCTGCTTTGTGTTCAGATCAGTCAGCTGGATATCCAAGTATCTGATGCCCAGGCCAAGTTCAGGCCATGAAAGATGAAGTCAAGGCCACATTTGATGACCTCCAAATGTCCGTGGAGGCCCAGCCAAAAAGCTGAACTTGGAAATCAACAGAAAGAAGACGCCTTCCTGGCTGAAAGAAAATCCTCCAAATTAGACCTGGAAGACCTCAAAGGTGACCTGTCAGCTCACAGAAGTACTGCCCAACGCCTGATCTCTTCTGCCACGGACAGTTCTTTGCTGGCCATGGTGGGAAAGCTGAAGTCACGTCTGGCTGCTCTGGAGTCCCAGGTGCTCCCTGATGACCCCAAGACGACAACCGGGAGTCTGACCCTGAACTCTGACACAGTGAAGAAAACAAAGGGAAGCGATCACTGCCAATGGCAAGCTGACAGATTCAAGTGCCCTTCAAAAGGTAAATTACTACTGTAACTAATAACATTCTGTAAAGTTCTCACATTGATTAAATCAGCTTTTTGAGAGAAAGTATCACATATGAAGGAATGAACACACACCTAACTACCCACTTTGGTATTTCAGTAAAGAAACTGCTATTGAAGCACTAAACACACTTTAGGTGTCTGCATTGGTATGCATACTGTATAATCTGTTTTCATCAGAGGTACTATTCTTGAACTAGTGAAGACACTGTAAGCTACCCACATTGATATTCAAACTGTCATCTTTATCCATCAGTAGGAAGGAACTCTGGATGGTCCTGTTGTGCATTCCCAGTCTTCTCCTGCACCAGTAAACCCTGGTTCCATACTCTTGACCTCACAGCTATTGCAGACTGTGATTTGTGGCCTCCTGCCATGTAGAACTTTGATGCTGGAGCTTTCGAAGGCGTAAGGCTTCCTCCCGCAGTGCTAAGCACATGTGTGATCCCCTTGAGCACTTGGTTGTGCCTCCATGTGTACCTTCTCTGGGCTAGTGCTGCATTGCATGAACTCAGGACATGTTTCACTGTTTGTTTGCCATGACAGAGTGGTGCTATTCTTAAAGCATTCAACACACTGTAGGCTGCCCACATTGGTATTCAACTGCATTACATAGTCTTTTTTTTTCCATTAAAGGTACTATTGAAGCATGAACACAGTGGAGGCTGTCCACTTAGGACTGCAGATTGTAGTGTTTATTTGTTTTATTTTATTTCATTTGGTACTTCTTCTGAAACATGGACACACTATAAGCCACTCGATTAGTGTGCAAACAAACCATTCACAAAATGCTATTACTGAAATAATGAAAATGCTGTAAGCTACTCACAATGGTGTGCAACGTGTAGTGCTTTTTTCCCAAAGGTTTTACTTTCTCAAGTTGTAGAACATGTACAGTCTCTGGGTTTTTTTTTGTTTTTTTGTTTTTTTTTTTTTTTCACAAGAGCTATTACTGCTAAAGAAAAGGAAACACTGTAGGCTTCTCAAACAGGAGTGCAAACTATAATGTCTGTTTATTCCATTTCAAGTGTTGACGTTGGTTTCTGTGGAAGGAGAATGTCCATGTTTCCCAAGCTGTATGTTCCCCACCAGTCTATGTTTCCCCAAGTGTCAGTTTCCCAATATCTATGTTTCCCCAAATCTTTGTTTCCCCATATCTATGTTTCCCAGTGTCTGTGTTTCCCCATATCTATGTTTCCCCAAGTCTCTGTTTCCCCATATCTATGTTTCCCAAGTCTCTGTTTCCCCATATCTATGTTTCCCCAAGTCTCTGTTTCCCCATATCTATGTTTCTCCAAGTCTCTGTTTTCCCCATATCTATGTTTCCCCAAGTCTCTGTTTCCCCATCTATGTTTCCCTGAGTCTCTGTTTCCCCAAGTCTCTGTTTCCCTGAGTCTCTGTTTTCCCTAGTCTCTGTTTCCCCATATCTATGTTTCCCCAGGTCTGTGTTCCCCTGGCTCTATGTCCCCCTGTTTTATATTCCTCTCACTGTTTTGCTTTGACTGGGTATAAAAACATATTAAGAGAAACAAACCTGAAAACAACCATTGACCCATCAACACCCAAACCTCTCCACCCATCACAACAATGCAAGCACCAAGTCACCCGTGCCATTTTGCTTTATTGAAAAAGAAAAGAAAACAAAGAAGACACAGATATTGAGATAGTGAGTTCAATTAGTTATGGCAGAAATATGCTGGACAGATGAATCAAAGACTGATTAATTGCATCCAGTAACAGCATCCCATCATAATACCAGTAGCTTAAGTGGAAAACAGTCAGTCTGTAAATAAAAATTTATGGCTATAAGAGAAAGTAGCAAATTTATCAGTGGAAAACAATCGGTCTGCAAATAAAAATTAATGGCTATAAGAGAAAGTAGCTAATTTATCAGTGGAAAACAATTGGTCTGTAAATAGAAATTTATGGCTATAAGGGAAAGTAGCTAATTTATCATCATAGGGATAAGAGGGAGGGGGGATGAGGGTCAGTAAAATTCTTGATCAAATCTACAGTCAAATACTCAACCAGGGAGAAAACAACAGCAACAACAACAACAACAAACATTCTTGGAGAAGAAAAACTGTATTTAATAATGCTTTACAGAGGACCTAATGGTCTGTGGAATATCATGCAGCCCCCACCCACCCACTCCCCACCAGGAGAGATTGCTCTTTTGATGAAGAAAAACATTAAATTGTCTCAGTCACATTTGACTCATGTGAACCTGAAATAACCAAAAAGACTATCGCATGACCCACATTCAGATTGAATAAAAAAAAATTACATGAATATCGATTTACGTATCAAAATCTTAATCCTATAAAACAGTTTGTTTTTTTTTAGTTGCAAATATAGACCAGAGGAAAGTCAGCTGTAAAACACAAAGCATTAAATCATTGTCTGTAAGATAGATTTGATTGAAAATCTTTTGACAGACAGATTTCAGTATGCTGGTATCTTAGAAGCAAAATCAACAGTGTTCCTTGGAGGAATATTTTAAGACAGACCCAATAAACCTGACATTCTAAACTGCCTCTGTTGCTTTTAACTGTTTTTGACAAACTTAAACCTATTGCAATGCTTTTAAAAGATTAAAGTGGGAGCAAAATACAAGCCTTCAATATTGACAAGTTGGTTAAAAGGACCAACAGAAATTTGAAAAGTGAAAAATGTAACAAAAATGTTCATTGATAACAATACCCCCCAAATAAGTATGATATTTATGGTTGTAAACTACAACCTGCAGACGTGGAGAAATACTAAGGGGGTCAGGGTTGACCAAATTATCAGGGAGGATTGCATGTCATGTTCATGATATGATTTAAAGCCATTGTCGGAAAGTAAATGAAAACATAAGGGTTGACTGTACATCATATTTATGTATTTTCCATTATTTTTCTTGTCATTTTGCTGGGCTATGAGCAAAATTATCACTCACTCCCTCTCTCTCTCATTCATGTGTATAGAAGCATATCTACAGGATGTAAGAGTTGTGTGCTACTTGTTTTTTATTTACTGTTTGCTGCTCCCTCCTTCATTTCAAGCGCACAGGGCTGATATTGTGATGGAGAGAGAAAAAGAGATATGAGAGAGAGGAAAAGACAGAATATGGAATAAACTGTTTACAAATTGCTGTTGCTGTCAGTGACATGTTGGTGGGTTGTTGTCAGGACAAGCCTGCTGATGCCAAGTGTGGTGAGTACTGTCACCAGTCACCTCTCTGTCTGGCTGTCAGGCTGTCAAAATTGCTTTCTGTCCCTGTTTCTGTCCCTCATCCTTTATGACAATCTATGTGAGTCAAAATCTCAAACTTCAGAGTGAGAAATTTTGTGCAAAGATTTTTGTAATGAATATCTGTTGTAATGAAGTGAATATTTTCTCCTGACAAACTATTTTTTGTGTGTGTCAGACTTTAAAAAAAATGTTTGTGGTTACGGAAATTTGTTCAGTTGACCCAAAATTTTTCAGAACAGGAAACCTCAAAAAAAAAAAAACAAAAAAAAAACAACCCAACTCAAAATGAATAAGCAGACACGCACCCACACACATATGCACGTATGCATGCATGCAAAATAAATAAGTACACACACACACACACACACACACACACACACACACACACACACACACACACACAAACCCACCAATCAGAGACTAAATTCCTTGCCGTCTGATTTTTCATTTAACCTGTTGAAATCCGAGGAGGGAAATAATTTTCATGCCATCTCCAGAAGCTTGATATCTGGTTTTGAGTGGGCCAAAGAGAGTGTTTTTGCCCTTGGTCTAAGAATTTCTTCATAAATTCAGTCGTAGAAAAAAAAGTGTTTTCTTCTAGTCCTGTCAAAGCTGTTCTTTGTGTTGTTTGTTCTTGTTGTACTACAGTGATTATTTTTTCTTGACTCAGCCATCATGATATTAGTGTGTATTGACAAACTTGATCATCAAGTATTTCAGAATAGTCATAATCTGTCAAATGCTGTCCCTGAGACTGGATTCTTTCACATGCCTGTATTCAGCCTGGATACAGATGTGGGAGGTGCTCAGATAGATCAGAAGGTGTGTCTGTAGGTGACAAAGGTATATACAGAAGGTGTTCAGACAGTTAAGGAGGTCGGTCTGTACCTAGGTTGACCTGGGTCTACATATAGAAGGTATTCACAGAGTTCAGATCAGTCTGTACCTAAATTGAACTGAGCATTCACACAGGCCTTCAGATACAGTTCAGGAGGTCAGCCAGTAACTAGGCTGACTTAGGTATATGCACAGAAAGTGTTCAGTCAGTTCAGGAGGTCAGTCTTTACCTCGGTTAACCTGAGTTATACACACAGAAATTGTTTTTAGACAATTCAGTTCAGTCTGTATCTTGGTTGACCTAGGTATAGATAGAGTGTTTGGGACAATCCAGATAAACCTGTATGCAAATTGACCAGAGTATACACACAGCAGGTGTTCAGACTATTCAGGTAAGTCTGTATCTAGGCTGACCTGAGTATATGTATACAGGGTGTTCAGACAGTTCAGGTAATTCTGTACCTAGGTTGACCTGGGTATATACACAGAAGGGTGTTCAGACAGTTCAGGTCATTCTATACCTAGGTTGACCTGGGTATACATACAGAAGGTGTTTCGACAGCTCAGGTCATTCTGTACCTAGGTTGACCTGAGTATACACACAGAAGATTTTCAGAGAGTTAAGGAGATCAGCCTGTACCAAAAGGTGGACCGAGGAAAACAGATGAAATATTACATTCTAGGTTGTCCTAGGAGATTGACAGATCAGCTTTGGCCTCACCTTTAGTTGTTCTTGATTCTTATCATCAGTGGTTTGATAGAGAGTGTGCGTGTGTGTGTGTGTGTGTGTGTGTGTGTGTGTGTGTGTGTTCATCTTCAGGTGTTCTGTTGATCATCAGTGCTGTGATAGTGTGTGTGTTTGTGTGTGTGTGTGCATGTGCGTGTGCACGCATGTATGCACATGCATATATGTGTGTTGAAAGTTTTGGGTAGAATAATGAAACCTAGCATCAAAGCAGAACATGACATTCTGTGGACAACCGTCTTGCTTGTTTTTTTCATCGAGTGTGGGAGCAATTTCTGAAGAGACTGGTGTCTTGTCACAGGCAGATCGCTTACCCTTGCAGGACCAGAGTATGCTGCTGTCATGAAATGTGGCGATCGTGTCAGACGGGGAAGGGACTGGAATTATGGATCAGAGGTATGTTTTGAATGTAACTGATGGATTGAAAGAAAGTGATTTGGAGCAGTGTAAAACACATGAGAATTAAACCTTGGAATTGTCCAACTGTTATAACTGAGAAAAGACAAATTGTGACGGATTGTTAAACCCCGCGTTGGGCGGAACATATTCACCAGAAAACCGGTCAGTTAGTTACCTAACTGCTGCTCACCTGCGCTGTGTATAAGCCAGGTGAGGTGAAACGATCAGGCAGTCTCTACAGCAGATCCGGCAGTGCAACTTTTCAGTGGCTGAAGAGGGACTCCAGATGAGGCTGCTGTGGCAGTCAGGTATTTCATTATTAGCAATTTGAAATTGCTAACCGAAATCGTTCTTCCCTCCTCCTGTAGGCAACTGTAACTTTCTCAGCGCCTAGTAAAGGTTTTTAGAAAAAAAGTATTTGTTGTTTTTTGGTATATCTTGTGACTTGATAGGGTGATAGGAGGAAATTGTTTTTTTAGAAAGTATGAATAGAAAGAGGAAAAAGATATGTTGTTGATGAGTGATCGGAAAAGGAGATGGCTTAGCTAGTTCATGGCTTTATGAAAAAAAAAAAGTTTTGTGTCACTTTATTCTGCTGTATTGTAATGATGTTATTGATAGTAAGCTCCGGAAGTGAGGGATGGGAAACTACCATATATTAATGGTTGTGATATGTATTTAAACCATCCTTTGATATAAATAATGAATATCTATCTGTTGATAAACAAGAGTGTGTGGATATCATTCCTCTGAGATATAGTGATTATGTGAAATGATAAAAACATTCTTGTTGTGATGGAAGAGACATGAAATGATAAAAACATTCTTAACTTGATGAAAGAGATGAAAGGAAATCGTTTCTTATATGCAATGATTATATTCTTGGTTTATCAAAAAGGTCTGTGTGGAAATCATTTTCCCCCCCGCAATGTGTAAAGCATGATTTCGAAAAGGTCTATGCGGAAATCCTTCCCCCCCCCCCCCCCCCCCCCCTCAATGTGTAGAACATGATTCAGGAAAAGAGGATGTTCTATTGTGATATTGTAGGAAACTTTGTGGATTTCGCTATGGGTATTTTTCCCCAAAGTCCTGGTGAAATATAAAGTAACTGTTGGTTATGAATATGATTAATAACCATGATTAATAATAGCCACGTTTGTAGTAGGCTAGATAATCAAGGTAGGTTAAGTCATTGTCCTGGTGTGGACCGGGAACTGGCTTCCACTGCCAGAGGGTCTGGGCGTAGCTGGAGCCTACCCCTGTCTCCACCCTGCTGAGGGTGTGGAGTGGTCGACGTAGGAATCGACAGTGACCCAGCCTGCCACCACTAGAGGGTCTGGGCGTAGCTGGAGTCTACCACTTGTCAATTTCGCTTGCACAAAACAACAATCTCCACATTCATCGCCCCTGGCAACCCCGATTGGTCGTTTTTGTTTGATTACCAACAGGCTAGTTTCTCCAGGCTGACTGGTTAAATCGGCAAGTGTCCCTCTTTTGCAAAACCAATGTTTTGTATACACTGAAATCAAGATTAAAAAAAACGACAAGTGAATGATCAGCGAAAAATGACATTCATCACCCTAAAAGAACGTTACCTTTCACTTTCTAGTTTCATGTTGTGTTTCGTAAAACGAAAATCCCCTTGTATAAATGGCGCGTGTTTGCTTTTCTTTTTTCCCCGACTTCGCATGTCTGTTCTGGCGTGTGTATTTTTGTTCACTAACTTGAAGGCACACACTCCGCTCCGTCTCGACTCTGAACCCAATCGTGGCCTGCCCCAACTTACTCCAATCATTTTGGGAAAATAGAAAACATATTGCTCTCCGCTCCTCACGACGCCGTCTACCACCATGAGACCTTAACTATGCAGCTTGATGTCATCAGTCGAGACATACGTGCAGGCGTGTTGCACAGGGCAGATTACAAACACCTCGTTCGCGAGCATCACCATCCCCCACAAACAACCAGGTTGCACAATCTGCGTGTTGGACTGTTTACGACCGAGGTGTTTCCGAACTACGTTTAATGGAGAAGTGGTCGTTTTCATTCATCCTCTTGCCCCACGCTTTTATGGTCACGTTTACAGTCCGTACCTTTCCTCTGATTTGGAGCCAAGGAAAATTGTAATGGTGAGGCGATAATTAATCGAAATGGACTGATAGAGATCGCCGCTGCAAAAGTGCCGTTGAGTAGGAACCGTGGGTGGTCAGTGGTTTAAAGGGGTGGGGGGGGGTGGGGTGGAGGAGGGCCGGTGTGGTACAAACAGACCGCAAAATGAAAACAGGAGAGGGAATAGAACAGGCTACCTTTTGGCCGTCGCTTTCCCCTCGTATGGTGAAGCAAGAAGATACTGAATAACCAAGGGGAAATATCTTTTGTTTTAATACTTTAATAAGTCGAAACATTGTGCATCTGAAATGTCTTTTGAAAGGGGTAGGCCTGATATCCTGCGCATTAGACTGGCTGCATCCCATTGCTTCATGGTTGCCACCCAACAGCGCGCACCTCTTCCCTTCCTCTCCTCCCCTCTTCGCAGCCCGGTTTTAGGAAGATTTGAAAGATGAGAGTCCCCCAATATTACGCACATTGGGAAAACGAAAGTGTGTCCCCCCACCCACCCCCCCCCAAAAAAAAAAAGAACCCCACGGGACTCCACCCCCAACCCCTCCCACTTTTACAAGAATTTGAAAACTTTGAACCACCATATCATTCCCTTCTTACCCAGTGGTAACAAATATCTAAAAATTGGAGATGATACCTCCCCCCCCCCCCCCCTCTGCCCCCCTCCCCATCTCTCATCCCCCCTCCCCCATCCCACCCCTCTCTTACCGTTTTTTGAAACAGAAATGTGGAAGGTAAGAGCTGCCCCTCCCTCCCCCCTCCATATTCCGCAGAATTTTATTGGGATTGAGGGTCCCCTGGCTGCCCCCT
>JADBJO010017451.1:12500-37666 GCA_016801955.1 Conus betulinus | reverse complement strand
AACCCCCTCCCCTCCCCTCCCTGACAGAGTACTCTCACTGGGCTCTCTATACTGCCTGATTCTTCAGCTGTGCTGTGCACAGAGTACTCTCACTGGGGCTCTCTTCTTCAGCTGTGCTGTGCACAGAGTACTCTCACTGGGCTCTCCTAATTGCCTGATTCTTCAGCTGTGCTGTGCACAGAGTACTCTCACTGGGCTCTCTATAATGCCTGATTCTTCAGCTGTGCTGTGCACAGAGTACTCAACTGGGCTCTCTATACTGCCTGATTCTTTCAGCTGTGCTGTGCACAGAGTACTCTCACACTGGGCTCTATAATTGCCTGATTCTTCAGCTGTGCTGTGCACAGAGTACTCTCACACTGCTCTCTCTATACTGCCTGATTCTTCAGCTGTGCTGTGCACAGAGTACTCTCACTGGGCTCTCTATACTGCCTGATTCTTCAGCTGTGCTGTGCACAGAGTACTCTCACTGGGCTCTCTATACTGCCTGATTCTTCAGCTGTGCTGTGCACAGAGTACTCTCACTGGGCTCTCTATACTGCCTGATTCTTCAGCTGTGCTGTGCACAGAGTACTCTCACTGGGCTCTCTATAGCTGCCTGATTCTTCAGCTGTGCTGTGCACAGAGTACTCTCACTGGGCTCACTGCCTGATCTTCAGCTGTGCTGTGCACAGAGTACTCTCACTGATCTCTATACAGCTGTGCTGTGTGCACAGAGTACTCTCACTGGCTCTCTATACTGCCTGATTCTTCAGCTGTGCTGTGCACAGAGTACTCTCACTGGGCTCTCCTACTGCCTGATTCTTCAGCTGTGCTGTGCACAGAGTACTCTCACTGGGCTCTCTAATTGCCTGATTCTTCAGCTGTGCTGTGCACAGAGTACTCTCACTGGCTCTCTAATTGCCTGATTCTTCAGCTGTGCTGTGCACAGAGTACTCTCACTGGGCTCTCCTACTGCTTGATTCTTCAGCTATGCTGTGCACAGAGTACTCTCACTGAGCTCTCTTAACTGCCTGATTCTTCAGCTGCTGTGATAGCAACATGGGTGATTACCATTGAGAACACACAATGATGTTTTCACCATTATAAGCACCTCATCTTGTCTCCCATGCCCCCACCCCCCCCCCCCCCCCCCCCCCCCCCCCCCCCCCCCCCCCCCAGCCTTCCCATGCCCTCCGACACACATACACAACCTTTTCTGCAAACTGCAGAAACTCCCCATACCTTCACCTGTCTATCCCTAACCTTTCCCTCCCTCCCTCCCTCCCTCCGTCCCAGCTCCTTCAAAATCTAGTATCTAGCGGGATACGCCCCAGTGGTGCTGTGAAAGACCGAAGAAAGTGAAGTCATTTCCAAAGCCACACTTCAAAGTCATCAGCCTACAGACTGGATGCATTCTCTGGTCACAATGATAAACGCAACAGTAAGCTCAGAATCTGCCTGGACACATGAGCTTTGCATCAAGCAGGAGAGCATTCATACCATCCAGTGCCTGCACTCAATGAGGCCCTCTCCAAATGGCAGCAGCGAGGTACTTTAGTAAGCTGCATGTGCGATCTGGGTACTGGTAAGACGAAAAGTCTTCCTACCTCACCACCAGAAAAGTGTGTTAAAGCAACCATTTTTTTTTTTTTTTTTTTTCATGTTTTAATTTTTTTTTTTTTTTTATTTTTATAAGTTTTTTTTTTTTTTTTTTTTTAATTCTTTTAGATTTTTTTTTTTTTTTTTTTTTTTTTTTTATAAACTACACAATGACACAGACATGACGAAGACAACACTTTCAAAACTTTCTAATCAATACAGGAAACTTTTTTTTTCCTTATTTGTCATTTTAAATTTTTTTTTCATTTTTATATTTTTTAAGTAAGTTTTTTTTTTATTTTTCTAAATTCTCTTTAGTTTTTTTTTTTTTTTTTTTTTTTTTAAACTAACACACAAACTGACACAGACATGACATTATGAGGACAACACTTCCAGAACTTCCTAATCACATAGGAAACTTTTTTCTCAACACAAAAAATCAATACGACATCGCCTTTCTAGTGGACAAGAAACGATAAACTAAGTATAAATCTCGCATCATCACACTCGCATAAATGCAAGTTGAATGCTGGCTGCCAATCTAACAAAACTGTGGGCAACACAGGGGGCAGTAACCCCTGCCCACATATACACACTCTTCTGATGACATCACACAGCCAAGCTCTTCAGGCAGTTGGACTTTCTGAACATTTACTAAGAAAGTGACAAACCAGATGCTGAGCATGGAATTTTAAAAAAAAATGAAAAGAAAACAAAAAAAAACAAAAAAGCAGATTCTGCTGAGCAGCATTCAAGTATCATTACCATACTAAAGATAATTGTGTGTGTGTGTGTGTGTGTGTGTGTGTGTGTGTGTGTGTGTTGTTGCCAAACAGGTTGAAAAGATACATTCTGCTGGTATAAATCTGACTGTATTACACCAATTGTGAATCATGGGACAGAACTGTGTGAATGAAAAAACTGCTGCCTGAGAGAGAGAGAGAGAGAGAGAGAGAGAGAGAGAGAGAGAGATGTTTTTTAAGCACACACTGAATGGACAGTCAGGGACAGAGAAAACCAAGTGGCACTTTTCTTGATAAAATAGCTGCCCAAATGAAGGTGATGGGTGTCCAACTATTGCGAGAGTTTTCAGGTTTTGGTATCCAACTACTGCAATTTTTGGTTTATCAGGTTCTTACTTTTTAAAACTAATGCTTCTGTTTGTTGTTAATGACTCAGGTAAAGGATGCAACCAAGAATCAAAGTGAATCAAAGGCAAAGGGTTTCAGATGGAATAGTTGTAGGAGAAAACAATAGAACCATAACTGAGAAGAAAACAGTTATATGGGAAAGCAGAGAGTTCAGATTTTTTTTTTTTTTTCAAAAAAAACTGAAAGAGTGAAAAGGGTAAAAATGAAAATAAAATGCAAATGACAGGCATGATTTTTCTTCTCTCTTTAAAAAAAAAAAAAAAAAAAGAAAAGATGAGAGGAGACAGAAGTTAGATAGTGTGAATCAGGGAAGGCGACTGAAAGGGGGTGTGCCACTGCAGGGCAGAAAGAGTTAACACAATGGGAAGACAACATTATGAAGAACAACAGGGGGGTATACTACTACTATGGCCGTATATAAGAAAAGGTGGACGCATAGGGGTTGGGTAAGTGATGGTGGTTGGGGTGAAATGTAACATACGTTCAGTAGATTAACTGCAGGGCAGTAAAATGAGTTAGTGACAATTGGAAGACAACATTATGAAGAACAGTGGGTGGACGCATTGGGGTTGGGTGGACAAGTGATGGTGGTTGGGGTAAAATGTAAATACACATTCAGTGGATTAAAAAAGTCAAAATGCAAAGAAAGGTAGTAATAAGAATTAGTAGCCAGGGTCAGATGTAGACGTGCAGAGGTGGGTCTGGAAGGGAAAGGCGCATCCTCAAAAAATCCATACCCTGTGGAAGGGAAACAAAACCTTGGCAGCTGGAGTCAGAAAATCAGAAAACAGAGCGGAAGAGAGACTGGCGACAAGTGACAAGTGAAGCGAGAACAGGATTAGCAGAGGGTCAGGATGAATGGTCAGACTGGAATGTGGATTTCAAAAACAAAAAACAGCTGAGTGGACAATGCAAGAAATGGAGATTCGACAGGTGTGAACAGATGCCTGCCAAATGAGGGTTAACTTAATAAAAAGACGTGGAAATGTGAGTGGAATCTGGGAAAAGACAGAAGGGGCAAGGGGGGGGGGGGGGGGGGGGGGGGGGGGGGGGGGGGACGAGACAGGCAAGACAACAAAGTTAAGTTTGGGGAGGTGAGAAGAGAGCAGAATGGATTCCAAGAACAGGAGTACTCATGAAGAGTGGAAAAATTAACAGTGGTTTTGGAACAACTAAGTACGTAAACATCATCATGAAATGGTTTTACTGAACAAGTTTGACTGGAGTCAGAGTCAGAAGAACATAGTCAGAGGGAGTGTGCATGGTCACAAGATCAGAGAAATAAGGTGCAGTGCCAACATGTGGTGTGCCTTGTGTATTCAGAGCATGTTCAGTGTGAGACAGACAGACAGATAAAAAGTGTGTGTGTGTGTGTGTGTGTGTGTGTGTGTGTGTGTGTGTGTGTGTGTGTGTGAGTGTGTGTGTGTGGTGAGTGGTGTGTGGGTGTGCGTGGGTGTGCGTGCATGCATGCGTGCTGCGTGGCGTGTGTGTGTGTGTGTGTGTGTGTGTGTGTCTGTGTGTATACTATTTTTTATAAACGAGATTCTAGAACACATCAGGAATAATAAGTTAAACTAAAGACAGAAAGAAAGAAAAAAACATCAACGCATTTTCTAAAATATGAATTGAAAGAAAGTAAGTATTAGAGGAATCTTTAATTACATAAACGTTTAACAATCAAAATATGTTTCATGTCCACTAGAAAAACGATGAACAAATACATAGAAGCCACATACACAGAAACCAATAATGTCACTTGAAAAAAGAGCAAATACAGAATTTAAATGTACAAAATTTAAATGTGGTGCTGCCGGTCTCCCTGAGCTAACCTAAACTACCTATCATGACCTATCCCTACCTGACCCTAATATTCAACCTATACCTAATGCCCGGGCCATTTCCTACACAATGCTGATTCAAATTTCAATCTAATAGTTGCTGCTGGTCATGAATACACATATCTACTTTTTTTCAGGCTATTCTATAGAAAAAGTTTCCTTTTCTTTTTCATTGGTACTTTGATCTTATCAGCACCAAACTAATAAATAGGAATTTTTCAATACATCAAATTGTAATTATTGTATCACAACTATTACGCAGCAAACAAAAATTTACAACACTAGCGCTCCTAAAAGTATTACTGCTGTGCCCATCAAATAAAGAGACAAAACACTACAGAACTGATTATACAATAAGAACAAGGTTAATACAGCAACACCATCAATACAAACATACTTTAAAGACTAAATCTTTTTCTCTACACAAACTATTACTCCATCCCTTTAAAGTTAACTACGCTATGAACTGTTAGATTTACCCTTTGTTCACTATACCCTCTACATGACAACTCTTAACCCTGGCCTAAATATCTCTGACCTACATCAAACCCCCACCATCTGCACAAGACTTTCTTCTTTACGGCCACCTCAGGAACATGGCAGATGTTGTAGCCTGAAAAAGGAGGCGACGATTAACGCCGGGCCCCCTCCTCCTGTTCCGTTCCTGGCGCCTTAAATAGGCGTCTGTTCTGAAATCGACAGACTGATACCGGTCAGGGGGCCTTCTGACACGGCCCTGAGCGAGCGGCGCAACAGTGGCTCTCCTACTGCCGGAGCAGGCTGGTCTTGCCTAGGCCCCTGTGGTGGGCCTGTGGAGGGGGCTGTTGGGCTGCCCCCCCTACCACAGCCACAGGTGGTGCTGGTGGGGGCCTGTGGAGGGGGCTGATGGACTGCCCCCTGGACCACAACCACCGGTGGTGCTGGTGGGCCTGCGGAGGGGGGGCTGATGGAATGCCCCCTGGACCACAACACCGGTGGTGCTGGTGGGGCCTGGACCACAACACCACACCCGGTGGTGCTGGTGGGGCCTGCGGAGGGGGCTGATGGACTGCCCCCTGGACCACAACCACCGGTGGTGCTGGTGGGGCCTGCGGAGGGGGCTGATGGACTGCCCCCTGGACCACAACCACCGGTGGTGCTGGTGGGGCCTGCGGAGGGGGGCTGATGGACTGCCCCCTGGACCACAACCACCGGTGGTGCTGGTGGGGCCTGCGGAGGGGGCTGATGGACTGCCCCCCCTGGACCACAACCACAGGTGGTGCTGGTGGGGCCTGTGGAGGGGGCTGATGGATGGACTGCCCCTGGACCACAACCACAGGTGGTGTGGTTTGGCACCTGGGAGGGGCTGATGGTCTGCCCCCTCATCCACAACCACAGGTGGTGTAGGTGCATCTTCTGCAGGTGGGGACTGATGACCTAACTCTCCCACATCCTGCCCTAACACTGCCACCCCCCCCCCCTCCCTATCTTGCCCTGCATCTGTCACACCTCTCTACATCTACCATCCCCCCTCCCTCCTCCCTCCTTCCTGCTGCATCTTCTTCCTCCCTCTCTTCCCACCTCTACCACCTCCATCCCTTCTACCTCCCCTCCCACTCCCTAACCTGGTCATGACATGACTCAGACATGACAGTGGAGGACAAGAGAGGCACAGGGGAAGTGGCGGGGTGAAAGCACCCGCCATGGCTGCTGCCCTGGGGACCTAGCGGTGGATGTTGATGGCTGGGGTTCATCATTGGGCAGAGGGATGGTGTCCTCTAGCCCCGTGATTAACCCCCTGGGGTTCACCACTGGGCAGAGGGATGGTGTCCTCTAGCCCCGTGATTAACCCCTGGGGTTCATCATTGGGCAGAGTGCTGCTGACCTCTAGCACCAAGGTGGACCCCTGGGGTTCACCACTGGGCAGAGGGATGGTGTCCTCTAGCCCCGTGATTAACCCCTGGGGTTCATCATTGGGCAGAGTGCTGCTGGCCTCTAGCACCAAGGTGGACCCCATGCTGTCTGTCTGTGTGTGTGTCTGTGTGGCTGTGTGTTGGAGCGGACTGCGAAACAGTCTAAACTCCATAGTGCTGTCTGACTGGTTGTGCATGCTGTATGTAGTGGAGTCATTTCCATGATTGTCTGCACCTAACTGACCTACGGCAGCAGCCGGGGGACCTACCCTAGAGGCCCGGGTCCTCTGACCGGCAGCACCATCATTACCAGTCCGGATGTATGGGGAGAAGCGAGGACTCTGATGGCCCCTTCTTGATGGCCCTGGACTGGGTGGCGGGGCTGCTCCCCTGTTCCCTGGTCCCCTGTGCAACAGAATCACAATGTCTGCATCAGTTTACCAGCACTTGCTTCAGAAACACATTGGCACAGAGATGGATTCATTTCAATGTGGGCAGTACGGTGACAATACACACACATCAGCAACAACACACACACACACACACACACAACACACACACACAGTGACAATACACACATCACACACACACACACAAACACACACACACACAGTCACACACAGTACACACATCACATCAGTCACACATCAGTGACAATACACACATCAGCCACACACATCAGTGACAATACACACATCAGCACAACACAGACACACACACACACACACACACAATACACACATCAGTCACACAATACACACACACAACACACACACACACACACACACACACACACACACACACACACACACACACACACACACAATACACACATCAGTCACAATACACACATCAGTTACAATACACACATCAGTCACAATACACACATCAGTGACAATACACACATCAGTCACACACACACACACACACACACACACACACACACACACACACACACACACACACAGTGACAATACACACATCAGTCGCAACACACACACACACACACACACACACACACACACACACACACACACACACACACACACACACACACACACACATCAGTCACAATACACACATCAGTGACAATACACACATCAGTTACAACACACACACACACATACATCAGTCACAATACACACACATCAGTGACAATCCACATATCAGTGACAATATGCACACATCAGTTACAATACACACATCTGTCACAATACACATATCAGTTACAATACACACAACAGTCAAAATACATACATCAGTCCACTACCACACGCCAGGAAAACACCGCACACAGCTGGATTCAATTCAAAGAGTGCAATACTGTCATAGCACACTTATCAGTCACACTATACACATCCGTCTCCATACAAACGTCAGTCTCAATACACACATCAGTGACAATACACACAACAGTCACAACACACACATCAGTCCACCTGCACACACCAGAATAATACCGCGCAGAGCTGGATTCAATTCAAAGAGTGCAACACTGTCATAGCACACACACCAGTCATACACCCTGAGTCACAATGCACACATCAGTCACACTACACACATCAGTCATAATGCATAATGCATACATTAGTCACACTGTAACACACTCAGTCCACCTGTACAAGCCAGAGAGAAACTCTAGTGCAGAGATGGATTTTATTTAAAGAATGCAGTATTATCACAACCCGCACATTGACCTGCAAGTCCTTCAAGACACAAATAGTTGATGTGAGTGTGGTAGGCATTTTCATATAACGCTTTCTAATCTTGAAACTCATTTGTGCTCTTTTTTGCTTTTCTGACATTAATCAGCTAGGAGAAGAAAAGCGGGAGGCACCAGCAAAATCATTTCTAAAAGGTGGAAAACTATATAAGGATCTGTGGGCCTATCAAATGGCATAAAACCCTATAGTAAATGAATCGTCTAGTGATTGGTCATTCACAATGACATGAGATGTGATGTGCGTGCATCTAGCCAGTGATGCCTGTATCATGCCAGAGACAAAACACATGCATTTTTTTTTCCGCCAAAAGAGAGATCATTGTTTCACAAGGTCAGTCCATTCCTATATTCTTTCTTAACTTATCGGTTAAAGATAGCAAGGCTGAGTCCTTTCAGTGACTTTTTATCAGCCAGATTTTGTGTTGCTGTTCAGATCAACAAAACAGTAATTGCCGACTTTCAGCTTGGTACCGGTACTGAGTCTGGCACCATGGCCTCACATGATCAAGATGAAAGGCCTGCCATTGAAAGTAGGGACTTGAGAGATTCCAGATTGGAGTAAACACAGGGCAGGCTTTAAGATGTAGCTCAAAGTTTGGATGCGAAATGGGAAAAGAGGTTTGATGAATTTGAAACTCTTTTGAGAACTTCCTTAAAATGTAAACTCGATGCCGGACACATGAGTGGAAACAATTCTGACCTTGAATATGATGAATCAAGATGTTCTTGTTTTAGAAGAGGATCAAAGATAAGATAAGATAATGTTGCTTATAGCCCAGCCGACCGCAAAGGGCCATATCAGGGCTGTCACCACGCCAAAACCAACTCACAGGTCATTCATCCACACAAATCTTTAAAAGACATTGTCTAAAATCTCATCCAAAACTTTGTTAAAAAAAAACCACTTTCCACTGTAAAATCTCAGATCCGATGAAAAATGTTAACCTCTTTCAAGAACTCAAAGATCGCGTCAGGCGGAACATCTCTGAACAAGGTTTTCATGGAATCTGCTGTAAAATGTTTGTGTCACATCGTGCAAATCCCCAACACTCTAAAAGAATGTTTCATTGTGAGTGGCACATGACAAGGAATGCACCAAGGAGCTTCTTCACTCTTTAAAAGGTAGGAATGGGTAAAATACGAATGGGCCGGTGTGCAGCCGGCACAGAACTGTTTCTTCTTTACAACCACCAGACGAAGATGAGAGGAACTCCTTAAGGTTTGGACGGATCTGAAAGAGCTTGTTGTCCGTCTGTGTATTCCAATCCTCCTGCCAGAGGTCTCTGACATAATCATTAATTTTGGGTTTCAATCAGAGCAGGGGATAGGTGTGTTTGACAGTTTCTCTCTTGTGGCATTCTTGGCCAAACGATCCACCATTTCGTTCCCTCCAATGCCAACATGACCAGGAACCCAAGCCAGAAGAATGTTGTAACCATCCGCTGTCAACTTGGTAAAAGTTTTAAAAAAAAAAGTGTAAAAGTTCGGGATGCTGAAGGTTGCGGCCAGCTATGGCCTCCAAAGCTGACAGTGAATCCGACAAAACCAGAAAGTCCCTCTTCGTAGATTGTGAGATTATCCTCAGTGCTAAAACCAGAGCTTTAAGTTCAGCAGAGTTAGCAGACGCATCTGAAGGAATATGCTCTAACAGTATTTGAGAAGGAGCACCAGGGCAATAGGCTGCACAGGCCACTCCATCTTCATCTTCAGACTTCGAACCGTCAGTGAAAAATTTCTGATAGGATGAGAATTTCGAACAGAGGTCAGCATACAATGCCTTGTATGCCAGAGAGCTGGTGGACTCTTTGAGAAAAGCTGCAAGATCAAAACGAATCTCTGGTGTGAAAAAGGTCCATGGAAGTTGATCTGGAAACTTGGAAAAATCGGACACAACTCCTAGGTCTAGACCTGCATTCCACACGTGAGGCTGCATACGAAGACCAAACGGCGGAATACAGTTCTGGTTGTTTTCGAATTTGCTTTGAAACTGAGGGTCAAAGACACACAGTCATAGGCAGGGTTTTCCGGTTCCGAGAACAGTCTGATATAGTAATTCAAAGACAGTTTCAGCCTGCGATTGGACAGTGAAGGTTCACCTGCCCTCTGCGTACAGGCTGTACACAGGGGTGGTGCGGAATACTCCAAGACAGAGACGAAGCTCTTGTTGGTGGATAGGGTCCAAGAGTTTTAGATACGATGGTCTGGCAGAGCCGTACACAGCACAACCATAGTCCAGTTTGGAATGGACCAAGGCTCTGTAGAGGTGCAGCAAAGTTTTTTCTATCAGCGCCCCAGTCAGTGTGTGCTACGACCCCGCAGAATATTCAGAGCTTTCTGGCAAGAGGTTTTGAGGTGTTTAATGTGGCTGAGAAAGTTGAGTTTTTGGTCAAAAATAACTCCGAGGAATTTGGCCTCTGTGACAGCTGGAATGGGAGATTTCCCTATTTTGATTTCAGGATCTGGAAAAAACTGACGAAAATTATGAAAGTGAATGCACTGTGTCTTCGTAGGAGAAAAAGTGAAGCCGTTTTCATCCGCCCACTGATGAATTTTATCCACACAATGCTGGAGTCTGCGCTGGACACTCGGGTACAGGCTTCCAGTTGTGTAGACAGCAAAATCATCCCACAAACAATGAGCAGTCTGAACCCTGCTGAACTGACTTGACAATGTTGTTAATCTTGATGCTGAAGAGGGCAGGAGACAGTATGCTCCCTTGTGGAACACCCAACTCCTGCTCATGAACATCAGAGAGAGTGGTGCCAACCCGGACCTGAAACTGTTGGTCTGCCAAAAAATTTTGAATGAAAAGTGGAAGATGACCCTGAAAACCAAGATCATGGAGAAATGCTAAATTCAAAGGTCAGTGGTGGTTTGGCAACAATAGTCAATGGGAATTTTAGCTGAAAGTTGAGTGAAAAGGTCCAGAGGGAGAAACTTGAGGCTCACAATCAAATGGAAAATTGTGCAAAATTAGTTGTGCTGGACATTGGTAAACAAGGAGGTATGGTCCAAACTTTCAACAAATCCACGCAAATTGGATCTGAAGATCGTACACGCTCAGCATGCCATTCTCAACACCACAACCACGATTGCCCGCATGGCAGACCAGAACAAGGCTTTGCGACAAAATGCAGACCTGATGCCGAACTGCACAGATGCAATTGCATTGCTATGACATGCCATGCATGAGTCATCCCTATTCCATCGCCGAGCGATGCATCCACTGATCAATCTGCGCTTGTGCAATGAAACGATTGACAGTACGGTACATTTGTTTGGGGACAATCTTACTTCCACCCTTAAAGACATCAATGAAATGGAGAAGACAGGCTACAAGGCCTTGCCTGCTGGGAAAAAGGGGAAAAAAAAAAAAACCTAATTTCCTCGCTCCCAGTATGACGGAAATGACAGCAACAGTAAAGGGCTTTTTTAAGGGGCCGTCTCAAACAAGCATTTCCCAGCCAGACGTAGGGGCTGCCAGTACACAAAGCAACAGACACAGGGGCTCCGCTACAACAGTTTTCCCAAAGGGTGCAACAACCACAGGAATAGCTTCTCTCAGTCTCAGCAAAGACAGTACGTCTTTGGTCTCAGTAACTGAGGAATGTGATTTTGATGCACAGTTAGATAGCATTGTTCAGTTGCTGACACTGGAAGCACAAGAGTTTGAAGCAGGAAGATTGGCTAAATTTACAGAAAATTGAGTTAAGCTGACATCAGATCCTAACATCCTGAAATCGGTGACAGGTGCTGAAATTAAGACTGACTGTAATCTGGAAGACTTAGCTACTTTGTCATGTCCAGTTTAATTCATTCAGAATGAATGCTGCAGACACAGCTGTTATTGATGAGGAAATTGACAAATTGGTTAGGAAAAAAGTTATAATAGAGTGTGAGCATACTCATGGAGAAGTGTTATCACCAATCTTCCCTTGGCAGAAAAAAGATGGATCACAGAGAATACCCTAAACCTAAAAGTGTAAATGAAGAAATAACATGTAAATGAAGAAATAACCGGTCACCATTTTAAAATGGACACTTTGGCTACAGCCTTGGCTCTGGCCAGCAAAACTGCTACATGGCATCATTGGACTTGAAAGAGGCCTACTACTCTGTACTTATTTGCAAGGAACACAAAAAGCTGTTGAGATTCAAATGGAAAGGATTTTTTTTTTTTTTTAATAATACAATGCGCTCAAAAATGGGTTGGTACTGGCACCACGTTTGTTTACGAAGATCACGAAGCCAGTTTTTGCTACCTTGAGATTGAAAGGACATATCTCCCCCTGGCTTTCTTGGATGATTCCTTGCTTATGGGCATTTCAAAGTGACAGTGCCAGGAAAATGTTATGGACATACTGGACACACTGCATAAGCTCAGATTCACTGTACATCCCACAAAGTCAGTTTTTTCAACCAACTACTGTGATTCAGTATTTAGGAGTGATCACTGACTCTGTCTCAATGACGGTCACTTTAACCCTAGAAAGGAAAGAGGAAATGCTTCTAAGCTGCAAGAACCTGTATAAGGCAGCTGAGATAAATGTATGAGATTTGGCACAAATTATTGGGTTAATAGTGGCCAGTTTTCCCGCTGTTAAATTGGGGCCGCTCCATTACAGGCAGTTGGAAAAAGATAAGTGTAGAGCTCTGAAGAAAAGCAAAGGACATTTTGACCAGGTGATGGAGATATCTAAAGCTGGAAAAAAGGAGCTGACATGGTGGATTGACAATATTTCTGATGCTTTCAATGATGTCCATTGCAGAGATCCAGACATTGTGATCCATTCTGATGCAAGCCTTTATGGCTGGGGCTGTGTGTGTGCAGGAGTGTTAGGAGGAATGTGGTCACCAGCAGAAAGGACATTTCATATAAATGACCTGGAATTAAAAGCCACATTTTTTGCCTTGAAATCTTTTCAGATGCAACTTCAAGGGAAACATGTGATGTTCATGCTGGACAATACCACAGCCATTGCACGCTTAAACCACATGGGTACATCTCACTCTGATTCCTGTAACAATTTAATGTTGGATATCTGGTCTTGGTGCACTGAACATGATATCTTTGTTTGTGCAGCCCACATAGCAGGAGCGGAAAATGTGGTGGCTGATGCAGAATCCAGGAAGGTAAATCTGGACACTGAATGGAAGTTGATCAGTGGTCTCTGCAAGCTGCTCTTAGACAGCTAAATGCAGCACCTGACACAGCTTTGTTCTCTTCAAGGCTGAATGCACAAATGAAAAGATTCATCTCTTTCAGTGCAACTTGGAGAAACAAATTTCTATGCTTTTCCTCCAGGTTTCATCATTGTCACCTGATTTCTCCAGAAGGTGCAGAGGGATCAGAGTTCAGGTGTACTGTAGTCCCAGATTGGCCGACTCAGCCATGGTAACCAGTACTGTATGACTGTTGGCAGCAGAGCCAGTGTGTCTGACCTGCAGAAAGAACCTGCTGCATCTCCCCAGCCACCCAGAAGCAGTCCATCGCCTGATCCAGCAGAAGAGGCTTCACCTGCTAGTCTGCAGGATCTCAGGTGCTCTCTAATCCAGCTCTAGTCTAAGCAGTGGGGCCACTGACTTGGTTATGAGCTCTTGGAGACAGTCTACCCAGAAAGTGTATGACTTACATTAAAAGGTGGAAAATTTTTTTGTAGACAGCAAGGAAATAAAAACACAAATTATGTCCATGTAATAAATTTTCTTGCGGATATGTATGCTTCTGGGGCAAGTCACAGTACAATAAATTTTGCGCGAAGTGCAATTTCAGCTTATTTGCACAGGTCAGGCACCGAAGCAGAATGCAGTCATCACCTCACCATTAGTGTGTCGTCTGGTGAAAGGGCTGTTTGAAGAAAGACCCTCCATTCCCAAATATCAAAATACATGGGACGGATAGTGTACTACAATACTTAGCTGGTTGGTCGGACGTAGGAAAGATGACTCTTAAGCAGCTGACCCTTAGACTGGTTATGTTGTTGGAGCCCTGCTGTCTGGTCAGAGGGCTCAAACAATCCATGCATTAAGATGTGATGATGTAAGATTTAAAGACGACAAGTGTGTCTTGGAGTTAAGTGCTGTGTTAAAGCAAACTGAACCACGGTCACCTGTGCCACTGTTAGAACCAGCCTTTGAATATGACGAGACTGTTAAAGATACAAGATTACACCTTCCACCGTCTGCTAAAGCCAATACAGCAAGGGAATAAAAACACCTTGCTTTTTCACTCCCGGCAAAACTAAAGCCACCATGATGGACAGGGCAGTACCACAGCCAAAGACTGTATTGTCGTGAAGAACCAGGATGTTTACAGAAGCAGACACTGGTACTGACGGTAGTGATCACCACCACCTGAACTGATTACAGCCACAAGCAGGCACTGTTACTGCTGAAGAACAGGCTGGATTCCACAAAGACAAAAGTACCATCAAAGAGAGCTTTCACCTACACACCCTTCATAAAAACAATTTTCTTCATAGCCCTCCAGAAGGCAATCAACAGAGTCCAGAAGCAGGCACTATGGGTTACTATGAGGAGATTTACTGGGGCAAAAACAACACCATCCAGCAGCGGTATCCCTAAGCAACCTGCCTAATGCTGATGCAGGGTGTTTACTGGACAGTCGGAGTTCATCAGGGCTCAGCAGCCTTCTATCTCCCCCACACTTTCAATACATTTCTGTGATGCATCATCACTGGCGCTAATGAAAATGATGTTTTCACAGTCAGCATCCCAGGAAGGACCATCACCCATCTTCAATCTTTTCTGATAACATTGATGGCCTGGCAAGCTGTGATCAAGCATGGACATGCCATGCTTGTTCAAAGACTGCAAACACACACACACACACACACACACACACACACACACACACACACACACACACACACACACAAAACCCAACAAGTTCTGGCATGGACTTCAGCATCAAGAAGTGGAACTGATGACCAGACACAACATCACCATCAGTTCTGAGATAACTGCCCATGGACAGAAGGTAGAAACTGTTCAACACTTCATGTGTCTGTGATCCACCAGTAGCAATGAGGAATCCACACCGGAGGTCCTCTCAAGCGCAGCATAGAAAATACCAGCGCAGTGCAGACTAAATCCAGTATGAAACGACTCTGAAATATCCCTGAAACTGAGGATCAGGCTGTTGCCTACACTGGTCAATTCTATTTCTTGTGAGCATGCCACACAGACTCTGGCAGCTAAGAAGATGGAAATGTCTTATCACATAGATACTAAATGTCAGATACTCTCAGCATATCACTGAAGAACTACTGCGTCAACACATTCAACAGCACATGGGACCGCATCATGAACTACTGCCATCACTCAGGAAAAAGACAGCATGTCAGTGTGGCCATGTCATCCCCCATTCTGTGGCCTTGCTCAAACAATCCTCCACGGAAACTGTGAAGGAGGGAGACGGTGGGGGTGACTGAAAACAATGGACTGGCATCATCATCCCATTCTGTTGCCTTGCTCAAACAATCCTCCACGGAACTGTTGAAGGAGGGAGAGACGGTGGGGGTGACTGAAAACAATGGACTGGCATCATTTTACAACGGACAGGAAATGCATTGGCAGTGAACCAAACCTTAGTATGGAACTAGGAATACCTGGTGATCTGTCTTTCAGTGTGGTGCCCTAGAGTGACTCTCATTGTGTTCAGGGACAAGAAGAGGATGACCAAGCTAACTGAAATGCAATCACAGACGCTTTCATACAGGACTGCAGAAACTACAGACAGAAAAGCAGAGGAAAGATCTGGGGAGAAAAATGTTTCTGGAGAATAATTATTCATTTAACACTAATGATTAAATGGTTATATGAAATCAATGATGAACTTAGATCAAATTGGGAAAATGAAGATGAAAAGAGTAATTTTTACATAGAAAGCTAGACGGTTACCCATGGGAAGGAAAAAACAGGCAAGGATGGACACTATGCTGACAAATGTGAAATCTAATGACCTGTAAAGGGATTCTTTGAAACACTGCTCACACAGAAGCAAGTACAGGGCACTTCACCAATGTTATCAACAGATCAATCCCACAAATCGAAGGGAACACATACATTAGTTGAAGTATGATGTGCACTTACAAAAAAAAAAAAAACAATGAAAGCCTTTGAACAGATGGCGTTACAGTCAATTTCACATATGTGCAAGATGTTATACATGCGTTCCTACACAGAACCTCAGTTTATAGTCTCATTTGAAGGACTTTTCGGGGAACAGAGTCAGAACCAATGTTAACTCCAAGGGATAAATCCCCTGTACAGAAATGCCCCAGCTGTGATTTGAACCCACAACCCCAGGGTCACAAGGATCACGAGTCCGGAGCTCTACCAACTGAGCTATTCATGCCCCACTTTGTTGCTGTTCTCCATTGTTAATACGTAAAAAAAAATGGGCCCCTCCAAATTTCACATGAACTGAATCAATCCTTTCTTCAAAGGGAATTCACTAAACACCACCCACCTGTAACACTACACATTTCTAAGAGAAACTGCTTAACAGTTAAATACATATAACCCACATTTTTTTTTTTTTTTTTTGAAAAAAAATGATGCCACAGATAATGTAATCTTAAACAAGGGATTTGTTCCTGGTGCCTAACTCTCATCCATTCTATGCCTTGAAACAGAGAATGTCTTCATTCAATACCACACCTTGAAATCAAATCTGTTGTTACTGTTTCAGCAAATGCCAAATATTTTCTGTGAGTGAGATTCAGCAAATTTCTCTACAGTTCAAAATTTTAAGGCACTAAATGTAGATTCTTACAAATAATATATTTTCAAGCAACATGTTCAAATCAACTGGAACATTGTAGATCATAAACCTGCCTTCGAGAGACCAAACCCATGATTACTCTCTAAGACAGTAATAACCTCAAAGACCTACTGTGCACAACAAAGTGAACACACACACACACACACACACACACACACACACACACACAAGCCACCTGGTACCTTAAGATATTAGCAAGACCTGGTAAGCATTATTTTCATTATTATCACTGCAATTACAATTGCTATATAGTCTTTTTTCCACCACCCCCCCCCCCCCCCCCCCCCCCCAGTAGTTTTTCCACCCACCCTCTCACCCAGATCTAAGTAAGTGACAGTTCCATTCAGTAGTTTTCCAACCATGCCACATTTTCACCTTTTCACCCAGATCAAAGAGTAAAGTAAGTGACTGTTCATCTCATCTTTTGTTTCGATCATTATGAATATTGTTTGTACAGCCTAAAGAAGACCCAATAAGTCAAGATGCATTGTGTCTGTGGAGAATGTGTTCCTTTCTTTGGCGGCTCAGTAATTCTGTTTTTCTGTTTGTTTTTGTAATGTGTTGCAGTTTCTGCCTACACTGGCCCCACTGTGAAACCCTCTTTAAAGAGAAAGCCTCATAGTCTGCAGCCCTTCATGCCCTTCTCTTACAGTCACAGACCTCAGTGTTGGTTTCCTCTCCACCCATTGGTGAAGTCCTGTCGGGTCACTGGTATCAGCCAATTCATGGAGACTGTCACTGGACAGATGTGATTGCACTCTTGAGAGGGAGAGCTCAGTCAAGCTGGCTCCACAAATAATTTGTCAGTAGGGGGCTTACTAGGTGGTGTCCTGGCTGTTCGTCAGATCATAGCAAGCACCACTTAACACCACCAAAGTGACTGGGGGCAACAGTGGGTCATCTCTTGTGGGTCACCTCATGCATGACAAGGCATTGACTGCTCCCTGTAGATTGACGTGTCGGGGCCAAGGCTTGGTGGGATGAGCCACACTGTGGCTGTGGATGAGGAGCTGGAATGAGCCGTGTGGGTGCAACACCTGTGAGTTGGCTTGGAAGATGAAAGACAGCATAATGGATTAAAAAAAAAAAAAAAAAAAATCAAGTAGGCATGTTCCAGATTATTTTACCGGCTGCAGCTGGTTATTTAACATCTGTTGCAGTAAATTTTAAGTAAAGAAAATGATTTTGCATCTTTAGTATTGTGTCTTAAAGTAAAAGATTAATATGAGAAGGCCACTGAAAATGATGACTAGGATTACAATAGACTCTGTAGACTCAGGCTTTGTCTGGAATGCTGGTAATAATGGACTGACCCTTTGCTTTTTACAAGATTTAATACTCTGATGTACGGTGCCTGCAGCAGAGTGTACTCAGAATCTGTCCTGATGCAGGGTGCTGATCATAAAGGACACACTGATTGCAGCACAGATTATAGCTGAAGCTGAACTCTGGCTGCTCAAAGACCACAGTGACTTTGGTTTTGACATTAACATGAGTGTTGTATGATCATATACTGGACTCTTTACTTTTAAGGTGACAATTTATAAACTGTCTCATGTAGCCTTTATTTTAAAAACATTCTTGATTTTTTTTTTCAAAAGTCAGTACAGCTTTTTATGGGAAAGTAAAATAGCAATATAAACTTCTATCTCTTGAGTGTTAATGTATTTTCCTGGTGTATCCATCCATCCACCACATCATAGTTTGTAACCTCACAGAGGCCTTTTTCCTGGGACTATATATAAATTCTATCTCTTGAGTGTTAATGCATTTTCCTGGTTTACTGATCCACCCCAGCATAGTCTGTATCCTCACAGAGGCCTAAAAACTTGTTGAAGCACAGTGAGAGCTATCTGCAGCACTAAAGTCATGGTTCCTCTGATAGACAGACATGGGGTGCAGCCACAGAAATACAACAAACAGTTTTTATTGCTTCAAATTATAATATCTAAGTGACTATTAAAATCAGTCACATCCACATGGCACATGTAAGCACCATCATCACTGGGAGAAGAGTGTGGTTGGGGGGGGGGGGGGGGGGGGGGCTGGGGGCATTTTGTTCTAAATTTGGAAAATAAAAGCTAAATCAAGAAGTCATCATTCCCATTATCTGACATGTGTGTGTGTGTGTGTGTGTGTGTGTGTGTGTGTGTGTGTGTGTGTGTGTTAAGGTCCTATGTTCTGTTGGGGGGGGGGGGGGTTGAGGGGGGGGGGGGAGGCATGTCGCTGGAAGGAATTAAGTCAGAAGACTATGTCACTGTGGATTAGAGATGGGAGGGATGCAGGACACTGTAAGAGTTTCTGATTATATCTTTTACACTGACTTCCTTTCCTCACATAACACAGGCAGTTTCCTTGTATTTTGATTATGCACAGAGCTTTAGATTTTTTTTTCAATCATCATGGGACACATCAGATGGCAGCTTAAAATGAGGGGATAAAAATGCAAGAGCATGAGACAAACTTTTAAGGTAACATCTCAGAGCTTCATGCAGTTTTAACCAGTTGTTAGCAGTCAAAGCATCATGAATTTGCTGTTAACTGTACTTTCAGTTTCACTTGGTGAACACTGTGTTTGTGTTTGACTAACATGTGTGTGTATGTATGTGATGTATGTGTGTGTGTGTGTGTGTGTGTGTGTGTGTGTGTGTGTGTGTGTGTGTGTGTGTGTGTGTGTGTGTGAGAGAGTGTGTGAGAGAGGAGAGAGAGAGAGAGAGAGAGAGAGAGAGAGAGAGAGAGAGAGAGAGAGAGAGACTCAGAGAGAGAGAGAGAGAGAGAGAGAGAGAGAGACTGACACAAGTTTATTGAATAAGCCATAGCCCATTCCCATTCAACAGGGGGGATCAAGCAGGGAGATAGAGAGCATGGAGAGAGAGAGAGAGAGAGAGAGAGAGAGAGAGAGAGAGAGAGAGAGAGATGAACATCAACTTCACTTGAGAGAACTGCCCATTCACAATTCTGAAATTAGACTAAAGAAAAAAAAAAAGAGGGGGGGTGGGGGGGGTGGGGCAGACGGGTTAAGGTAAAAAAAGGTAGGGAAAGTAAAGGTGGTAGGTGGGGTGGAAAGCAATGAGTAGTGGAGGTGGGTTGGGGGGGGGGGGGGGGGGGGGGGGGGAGACTGTGTATATTGTCTTCCTGAGCTGCATCATGAGTGAATGTTACAAGCCTCATTATCAACACACACATGCCACAAACCCTCTCAGAATCCTTCAGGGGGACTATTCAAATTAGAGTTGAAAAAACAATGTCAGCAATAAAGTTGGCCAGTGCTGACAGCAGCCAGTGTCATTTCAATGCTAGCCAAACTTGCAAATGGGCTGTTCATGTTATCACAGAGTTAATAACAGGTGCTTTCAAATGGGCTGTTGATGCTATCACAGAGTTAATAACAGGTGCTTTCAAATGGACTGTTGATGCTATCACAGAGTTAATAACAGGTGCTTGCAAATGGACTGTTAATGCTATCACAGAGTTAATAACAGGTTGCAAATGGACTGTTGATGCTTATCACAGAGTTAATAACAGGTGCTTTGCAAATGGACTGTTGATGCTATCACAGAGTTAATAACAGGTGTTTCATATCAAATGGGCTGTTGATGTTATCACAGAGTTAATAGAGGAAAGTTGCTTGCAAATGGGCTGTTGATAACACTATCAAAGCAGTTAATCAAACTGGAATGTAAAATCCCTATAGCATGTTTTGCTATCACAGAGTTAATAAATAGGTGCTTTCAAATGGGCTGTTGATGCTATTCAGAGTTATAGCAGGTGCTTTCAAATGGGCTGTTGATGCTATCATTGAGTTAATAGCCATTACTTTCAAATGGACTGTTGATGCCCTCACAGATTTAATAGCATGGTGCTTTTCAAATGGACTGTATGTGCTTTCAGAGTTAATAGCAGGTGCTTTCTTGGACTGTTTGGTGCTATCACAGAGTTAATAACAGGTGCTTTCAAAGGACTCGCAGACTCAACCTTAGTGTTAAGGAGGGCCATGTAAGCTGTTCATTTTCAGTTGGTGAAGTATTTAAGTTTTTTTCATATGGGCTTTTTTTTTTCTTCAAACAGGTTCTGAGGAAAGTTTGGTGCATGTGAATTTTAACACTTTTCAAATTTCATCTCAAACTGGAATTAAGCCCTCCCTATCATCAGTTTTTTTGAACAGAAATCCCCCAAATAATGAGGCTAGATGGAGTGATGGGAACTTCTTATTGTTTTCTTGTTTGCTTTGTTTTTGCTTTACATTCTGGTGCTTTGTTTCCCTTTTCACCATTACTTTATTGTCTCTTTTTTTCCCCCTTTAAACCATGGTTTGTTCTATTGCAAATATGAGTTATTCTTTCTCAGTTTTTTTTTTCATAGACAGTTTGGTACTTTATCTGCAAATACTTCCTCATCATGTACCTTAAACTCACTAGGCCTATTGCATTGTGGAGGGTGTGTGTGTGTGTGTGTGTGTGTGTGTGTGTGTGTGTGTGTGTGTTCCCTCTTCCCCATCCTTTCTTACTCCCTTCTCTTCCTCTCCCTTTAGCTTAGGGATCCCTGCACCCCCCCCCCCCCCCCCCCCCCCCCCCCCCACACACACACACACACACACCTCCACACACACTGTTTCTCTCCTATCACCACTCCTGCAAAAAGCACACACACACACACACACAAAATGTGAATAAGAGTAATGGTGAAAAGGGAAATACAGCACCAGAATGTAAAGCAAAACAAAGCAAACAGCATTATCACAATGTGTGCTCAATTTAGAGCTGGAGTCAATCAAAAAGTCTTGAGCTGCTTCCTGGTTTCTCTGTCTGGAGAGATCAGAAGTTGTGTGTATACAATGCGCTTAAATTGTCTTAAAACAAAATTTGCAAAAATGTAACATGCATGTGTGGAGAAGCAGGGAGTGAAAGTCATTTACTAATGCATTGTCCCAGAGCAAAGGAACTATACTGCAACAGTGGGTATGTACTTTAGCTTAGGGATCCACTAAAATGTCCCTCCCCGAAATGTGAAAAACGATTATTCTCTTCTTTCTTCTATTTGCAAATGTTTATAGCAGAGTCCAGTGGGTATCTACCTTGGGGTGTGTGTGTGTGTGTGTGTGTGTGTGTGTGTGTGTGTGTGTGTGTGTGTGTGTGTGTGTGTGTGTGGACCCGCGCCCCCCCCAATTTTGTATGTGTGTGTGTGTGTGTGTGTGTGTGTGTGGTGTGTGTGTGTGTGTGTGTGTGTGTGTGTGCTGTCCCTGTGTGGTGGCAGAGTAGTGTGGTAGTGTGTGTGTGTGTGTGTGTGTGTGTGTGTGTGTGTGTGTGTGTGTGTGTGTGTGTGTGAGTGTGTGAGATTGTGTGTGAGTCTGAGACTAGAGAGAGAGAGAGAGAGAGAGAGAGAGAGAGAGAGAGAGAGAGTTTTTTTATATGCATGTGCTTGAGTATGTGTGTGGTACTAATGGTACTAATGGTACCCCCCCCCCCCCCCCCCCCCCCCGTCCTCTCACATCCAACTGCACCCTTCCTCCCCACTTCACACCCAGTCCCTCTCCTCTCTTCTCCCCCCTCCACTGCACCTCCACCCCACTGTCCCCTTCTTCTTTTTTTTTTCTCTATCAACAACTGCACTTTCTTTGACCTGTTTTGAAATGCAAATTGATCTTCAACAGAGGCACACATATATATGCACTGACTTAAGCTATATATAGCAAAGAATGATTTTCACATTAACATTGATATAGGACTAAATTTGTACTTTATTGACACTAATACACTGATCATAAACTGTCCCTTGTGGGGAAAAAATGATTTTTTTTTTTTTTTTTTTTTTTTTTTTTTTTTTTTTTGCCTCCTGTCACAAAAATAGTGTCTTAGAGGAGGTGGGGTTTTGGAAAAAAAAGTAAAAAAAAATCACCCCTGCAATAAGCACCCTTTATCATAACAAGAGAAATGAACAAAATGAGAGTAGTTCCCAGCAGAATTTGGCAGCTGTCCATCCCATAGGAATATTCATTTTGAAGAATAAGTTTGGAGTTGTGTCTGACTGCCAGACAGGAGACAACTAACTATCAGTTCAGTGGCTTCACTGTACTCCCATCAACTATGCCCAAACTGCTTGTAGTATCAGTCTCAGCAGGTGATTACGTTATACATATGGAGACACACTTTTTTTCCCCATCTTTTTTTTCTTTCACTTGGGGGTAATCTTAAGAATTTGCAGTGTTTCAAACTGACTATTCATCATGAAAAAAAAAATGACTTTTGTACGGGGTACTTCAAATTAAAATTTGAAAAAAAAAAAAAAAAAAAAAAAAAAATTACAGCACACTGATACACTCTTCCAAGCTTGTAATCACCATGACCATACTGTGTTTTTTAAAAATGTCAGTAAAATGTTGTTGGCAGTGCTTCAGCAGCAGCCAGTGTCATTTCAATGCAGGCAAAAATTGCACATCAGCTGTTACATGCCATCACAGAACTAATACTAGGTGCTTGCAAAGGATTTATAGACCAACCTAAGAGTGTGATACCATGCAAACTATTCATTTTTAGATGGGTATTGATTGAAGTTTCCATGTGCGCATCATGTCTTCAATATGTTCAGAGGAAGGTTGTGTACTGCATGAAATCTGAAACCTTTCAAATTCCATTTCAAACTAGCATTAGCTCCTCCCTGTTATCAGTTTGGAAGAGAAACCCCAAATAATGAGGCTAGATGGAGTTATGGGACCTTGTCAGTATTCTTGTTTTTTGTTTTGTGTGGGTGTGTGTGTGTGTTTATGCTTGCACGCATGTGCATGTGCGAGTGTGTGTTTATTTTATTTTATTTTTTTTTGTTTTTTTTTTTTTTTTTTTTTATTTCCTTTAAGCGCTTTGTTTCCCTTTTCACCACCACTCTTACTTACTTACTCTTTTTCTTTTAAGTCATGTTTTGTCCTATTTAAAATAATCTGTGATTCTTTCTTGGCTTTTCTTTTTCTTAGACAGTTTGGTATTTTAGGAGCTAATATTCATCCAGCATGTATATTAAACACAGCAAGTCTATCACTGCATTGTGGGGAGAGTGTACACGTACATATGTCTGTGTGTGTTCTTCTTCCTCATGCTTTCTTATTCCCTTGCCCCCCCCCCCCTGCCCCCCCCCCCCCCCAGTGCACACACACACACACACACACACACACACACACACACACACACACACACACACACACACAGTTTTCTCCTTTCCACCACTTCATGAACTGCATCATGAATGAACATCACACAAGCCTCATTATCAACACACACATGCCACAAACCCTCTCAGAATCCTTCAGGGGGACTATTCAAATTAGAATTGAAAACAATGTCAGCAATAAAGTTGGCCAGTGCTACAGCAGCCAGTGTCATTTCAATGCTAGCCAAACTTGCAAATGGCTGTTCATGCTGTTTATGCTATCACAGAGTTAATAACAGGTGCTTTCAAATGGGCTTTTGATGCTATCACAGAGTTAATAACAGGTGCTTTCAAATGGGCTGTTGATGCTATCACAGAGTTAATAACACAAATGGGATGTTATGCTATCACAGAGTTAATAACAGGTGCTTTCAAATGGGCTGTTGATGCTATCACAGAGTTAATAACAGGTGCTTTCAAATGGGCTGTTGATGCTATCACAGAGTTAATAACAGGTGCTTGCAAATGGGCTGTTGATGCTATCACAGAGTTAATAACAGGTGCTTGCAAATGGACTGTTAATGCTATCACAGAGTTAATAACAGGTGCTTTTCAAATGGGCTGTTAATGCTATCACAGAGTTAACAGCAGGTGCTTTCAAAGGACTCACAGACTCAACCTTAGTGTTAAGGAGGGCCATGTAAGCTGTTCATTTTAGTTGGTGAGTAATTTAAGTTTTTTATATGGGCTTTTCTTTTCTTCAACAGGGTCAGAGGAAAGTTGTGTGCATGTGAATTTTAACACTTTTCAAATTTCATCTCAAACTGGAATTAAGCCCTCCCTATCATCAGTTTTGAACAGAAATCCCCCAAATAATGAGGCTAGATGGAGTGATGGGAACTTCTTATTGTTTTCTTGTTTGCTTTGTTTTGCTTTACATTCTGGTGCTTTATTTCCCTTTTCACCATTACTCTTATTTGTCTCTTTTTTCCCCCTTTAAATCATGGTTTGTTCTAATGCAAATATGTTATTCTT
>JADBJO010017451.1:0-10000 GCA_016801955.1 Conus betulinus | reverse complement strand
TATGGTTTCCCAATAACATTTTGCATCTCTCAGAGACTGTCAATTTATGCATGATTTTCTGTTGAGCAGATGATCAAAAAGCTGCAAAGACATCTTCATTCAGATAGTGTGTGTGTGTGTGTGTGTGTGTGTGTGTGTGTGTGTGTGTGTGTGTGTGTGTGTGTGTGTGTGTGTGTGTGTGTGTTGTGTGTGTGTGTGTGTGTGTGTGTGTGTGCTGACGGTGCATTTCCCTATGTCTCTCTCCCCCCCCCTCCTCTCACACCCCCACTGCACCCTTCCTCCCTTGGCACCCAGCCCCCAGCCCCCCCCCCCCCCCCCTTCCCTCCTCTCACTACACCTCAAACTCAACATAGACACACACATGCACTGATAAAGGGGTGGGTTTGGAAAAAAAAAAATAACATAAAAATCACATTTGTAACAA
Source organism: Conus betulinus (assembly GCA_016801955.1). NCBI lineage: Eukaryota > Metazoa > Mollusca > Gastropoda > Neogastropoda > Conidae > Conus > Conus betulinus. Next base: position 9,576 of record JADBJO010017451.1, on the reverse strand, counting down.
CAGTACCCTTTGCCGTAACAACAGGCATGAATAAATAGGAGAGGAATTCCCAGCAAAATTGGCAGCTGTCCATCCTATTTGAATACTGATTTTGAAGAATAAAATCTGAGTTGTGTCCGACATGCCGGAAGGGAGACAACTATCAGGGCAGTAGCCTCACTGTCCTTCCATTAACTATGCACAGACTGCCTGTAATAATCATCAGTCTGACCAGTGATGGTGTCTACACTGTCCTTCCATTAACTATGCACAGACTGCCTGTACAGACTGACCAGGTGATGGCAGTCTTCACTGTCCTTCCATTAACTATGCACAGACTGCCTGTAATATCATCAGTCTGACCAGGTGATGGTGTCTACACTGTCCTTCCATTAACTATGCACAGACTGCCTGTAATAATCATCAGTCTGACCAGGTGATGGTGTCTACAGATTTTTTTTTTTTTTTTTCTTTCACTTGGAGGTGATTCCAAGAATTTGCTGTGTTTCTGACTGATTTATCATCATGAAAAACTGACTTTTTTTCAGGAGGTACTTCAAATTCAGATTTTCCCAAAAAAAAAAAAAAACTAGTTACAACACACTGAACACATTCTTTCCAGCCTGTACTTATCATGACCATACTGTATTTTTAAAAATGTCAGTAAAAAGGTTGCTGGCAAATGCTTCAACGGCCTGTGTCATTTTAATGCAAACAAAAATTGCAGATAGGCTGTTACAGGCTATCACAGAGCTCTAAACAGGTGTTTTTTCAAAGAACTCACAGACTCAACCTATGTATGTAACTGTAAGTGTCATGTAAACTGCACAGTTGAAAACTGATTGTAGATTTTCATGTGGGCATTATTTCTTCAAAAGAGTCGAAGAAAAATTGTGTACAGGCGGCACCTGAAAAACTAATGTGCTAAGGCCTTGCTTAAGAAGTATTTCAAAAACTTATGTGCTAAGGCCTTGCCTAAGTATTTGCAGACTGGCACATTTAGATTGTTTTGAGAATTTTCATTGCATCTGAAAGTTGATTCTCCTTTTTTTTTTTTTTTTTCTTTCTTTTTTTTTTTTTTTTTTTTCATATGGCCATGTTCAAGGTACACGCCAGGTGGTTCCAAGGAGGCTATTTGGGGGCTACCACCTGATGCAAAGATAAGGCAACATTTTTTTCTCTCATTTCATTTCTGCATCTTTTTACTTACAGAGTTAACATAAACCTGTGTAAGAAATCTGCCAACTCACATTGTTGTAGGATAATGACTCAGCAGACAAGCCGAATGTGACCAGAACTCTTCAATGCTTATGAATAATATCCGGGAAGTTACCCTAGAAACATAATGCTCTCTTGTTCATCAGCTCGCTCAGTCACCGACACGCCATCACACATCTCCACTTTAATAACTACTACAATTGCCACCATGGAAATGCTTAACAGTTTTAAAAACACATTACACACTAGGCTTGAAGTCGCTTCCAGACCAATTTCCCCACAGAAACTAGCAATCACACAAGCAACAGCGCACTCATGTAAAAACAAACAACAAAAATGTAAGCTTATCATTTCTGTCTGAATATTCAGGCAAACAGCTGATGATAAAGCCTGTAAGATGAATCACTGATCTGACATATGATAATTGTGATAAAATGTCAGTCCAGCTGGTGTCACAGTCAAGGTCACAAGGAAGTAGCTCTCATTTTCATTATTTTCTGCTAATTTAGTACGAGTACACTGGGCCCGGATAGGGTGACCACTTTCCGGACCAGCAGTGCAAATACTGGTACATTTAAATACATGACCAATAATTGTTTTTCCTAAACCCCACACCATTATCCTTTCTCCTCTATACTACCATGTTCCCCACCCTCCTTAACCTTCTCCAAGTTTGAACATAATGCTGGTTTAAGCCAGGGTGGCATATCAGTTTGTTGTCACCGCAGTTTTAAAAGCCAGCAACCTAACTTTATTATTTCACGTACATCATCATCTTTAGTCTTCTATGTGCATATTGTAGAATACCGTTAGTTTATTTTTTTGATTAAAGATTATCATGATCATGGAAAAGTAAAAGAGGGAGTAGAGAGGGTCTCATTTTGTGTATGCATATATCTTTTTTCCCCAGAGGCTTGGCATTTCATTGCCCCTGAATATGGGTCTCTTCACACACCCCCCCCCCCCCCCCCCCCCCCCCCTCAATACAAGAGGCGTGAGCGTGCATGCGTGCATGAGTGTGTTGTGTGAGTGAGTGAGTGAGTGAGAGAGAGAGAGAGAGAGAGAGAGAGAGAGAGAGAGAGAGAGAGAGAGAGAGAGAGAGAGAGAGTGTGTGTGTGTGTGTGTGTACGCGCATGTGTGTATGTGTATGTGTGTGTATATGTGTGCCCCCCCCCCCCCCCCCCTTTTTTCACCCCTGTTCAAATGGTAATGTTAGCCTTTCACTCATTATTTCTATTCCTTTCCAGCTGCTATTAATATTGAAAAAACATCACTAGATTTATCATTATAACTATTATTACTACTACCATCACTACTATCATCATGATCATTACCATCCTATTATAAGTATGTAACCTCCTCCCTGTTCCAATAGTAGGATATTAGGCTATTGTTGTTGTAGTGCTCGCATGTATTTAAAAAAAAAAAAAAACGAGAGAGAGAGTAAGTATGTGGGTGTAGGTAGCCCCCCCCCCCCCCCCCCCCCCCCCCCCCCAATCCATTCCAACAGTCCTTTCAGCTTTTTACTCACTGATCATTTATATTCCCTTCTTCCGACTTTCATCATCACTATAGATAGGCCTACTACTATATTTATCATTATGCTTATCATTCTTATTTCCATTATAGATCAAGGTCAGTCTAGTGACGATTGAAGATGGTCAGAAATGTTCAATTCTAATCATTTACACAATGCAATGGTTGCAGAACTGATGAAGGGGAAATATGTATATGCATTTGTGTGTGGAGGCGGGGGGGGGGGGGGGGGGGGGGGGGGGGGGGGGGGGGGGGTTTCAGAGCGCTGGGCGCACGAACACCGTTCTCCAGTTTAAAGATGAACATGATTCGAGACTGGAAACTGGATTGGCATTGAACAATGCTGATTGCACTCTGAGATTAGAGCTTTTAAAACAATATGGGTCATCAATTTACACTTTAGACGTCCAACAGCATCACCCGCCTTTACGAACTAATCTGCTCACTTTAACTAAACATCAAGTGTTGTTGTTGTTGTTGTTGTTGTTTTTTTTTCTACTGGAGAGGGGCATAGAATGGAATCTTCTCACGGCAATCAGTCTTAGGGTGGATTAAAACAGGTCGTGCTCAGGGTGCCGGCTATTCTCACCCTATCGGTATCAACTTGTAAATGACCATGTGTGTAGGTATATAAAAAAATAAATCATTTAAAAACACGTCCACACACAAAAAATGGCGGGGAACTTTGATTTCACTATGCCTACTCCCTTTTTATTGCAAACGCTGCTTTCATCATCATTCATACAGATATTTTCAGCTTTCGAAATAATGGAGATACTGGAACATGATACAAGAGGTTCCGATTTCAAGTATCAGTTTCGGTACATTTTGATGAGGAAAAAAGCTCTTGTACGGGAGGGGAGTATGAAAAAAAAACATTTTCTTTGCCGGAACAGAAGTCATTTTCTGCATTATGTATACTACACCAGAAAAGACCTATTAACAACTGGACAACATCGATGCTGATTCTGATGAAAAAACAAATCTTTCAAAATGGTATCATTTCTTTCCATTTACAATGTTTCTCTAGACAGTGACGCGAAGACGTTAGGGGCGGGGGGTGCTGGACATAGTATTGGGGAGAAGAGAGGGGACTTTAGGTTGGATAGCAGGATGTCGGGACGGGGTTAAGAGGTAGTGGAAAAGGTCATCTGTATGCCACACAGAAACCTTTTTCACCACTCCTGCTGTGACCTTATTTTGGTGGAAACCTGACCCCGTTTTGCACTCCTATATCTAAAGTGCACTGTAACTGTTCTCTTTTCTTCTTTTGCAGAGGGAGGAATGGCTGGAGAAATCTGATCAGCAAACAAACAAACAAAAAAAAAAAACCGGCTTTCTTCTCACTCTCAGAAGAGTCATATGTAAGATTTTGATACTTTCTGCACAATTGCATGTTGAGTTGTTCATGATGGAGGATTAGAACTAATACATTCGGTTACGTTAACCAGTCTTCCAGCAGACACGAACACACGGCATACTTGGCGACGGGAACATTATTTTTATTATTATTATTATACTCATAACAGTGAAGAAACTGTAAGGGATATAACTCTCCACAATTGTATGTAAATCTATATGATCATTCCAACACCCCCCCACTTGATCTTAAATAAATTTCAGCAACAAAGTGTCACAATCATTTCAAGTAACAATGCATTAATAACCAATAAAGTTCTGAATAAAACAGCAACTTTAACAAATCATCCAGCCATTTCAAGACAAAACTGAGATAAGTTTGAACAGTTAACATACCAACACACATATTAGCACATATGTAAACTGTAAACTATTGTCTTTGGTAATCTTATAACTTGACTTTTGGTCTTATTTATCACTGGTAATTTACAATCTAACAGTATCTGAAGCATGAACAATGCAGGACTATGTGCATTTATTCACCAAAGATCTTCAATTTGAATTTCTGAAGTTGGAATTTGGTGGCAGGTTTTGTCATGAGATCAGCCAGCATCTCTGCTGTGGGACAGTATTCAAGAGAAACTCTGCCCCTATGTACTTCTGAGTGGATGACATGATATTTGATATCAATATGTTTTGATCTCTGTCTGTTCACCGGATTGTTTGCCAAAGCAATCATGCCCTGGTTGTCTTCAAAGATCTCAACACAGAATCATAGTGACCTTTCCTGTCAATGACTTTCATCAGTTGCCTGAGATACAGACTCTCTTGCACAGCAGATGCCAAAGCAACATACTCTGCTTCGCAAGAACTCAATGCCACAGTAGGCTGTTTTCTTGATTTCCAGGAAATCAAGGGTCCAGATTTGGTCAGACTAAAGCAGTAGCCTGATGTGCTGTGTCTGTCATCAACAGATGATGCCTAGTCAGCATCACTGTAGCCAACTAACATCAGTCCATCATCAGACTTAGTGTAGACCAGTTCTTTGTCAATACTACTTCAACTACCTCAACACCTGCTTCACTGCTACCCAGTGAGATTGAAGTGGTTTGGTCAATGCTGGGATAGCTTGGTAATGATCCTGCAAATATCAGGCCCAGTGCACACCATGATGTAAATCAAGCTTCCACAGCTTCCCGATATTTCCTAGAATCAACAGGATCATCATCAGTAAAAGATTCAAACTTCTGTCAGAAGGGGTACACCTCGGTTTACAGTCTGTCATTCCAAATTTGCTTAGCACCTTCTTGATGTACCTTTTTTGATTCATTTTGAGATGACCATCTCCCTGTTCAAAGTCAATCCCTAGGTAGTATGACAGTTTTCCTAAATCCTTCATTTTGGAACTTGTCTTTCAAAATTTGCTTGTTTTCTGCCAACAGTTCTGGATCCTTCGCACTCAATATCAAATCATCTACCCACACGACAATGACAACCATTTTGTCTCCTTCATGTTTTGTGTAAACACAGTTGTCAGTTGGGTTTGGACAAAGTTGTTTTCCACCAAGTGATTGTGAAGCATTTTATTCCAATTTCCCCCAACTGTTTCAGACCGTACAAAGATTTCTTTAGCTTGTAGACAGGCTTTTCACCATTTTTGGACAGAACTTCAAAACCTTCAGCCTGTTCCATGAAAATATCACAGTCAGTTGGTGCATTAAGATACGCACTCTTCACATCCATTTGGCACAAAACCAGATCATGTTGTGCTGCAAGCTGCATTACAGCACGAACTGAAGTTAAATTTGCTGTTGGTGCAAATGTTTCTGTGTGAAATCAACACCTTCAACTTGGCTATACCCCTTTGCCACAAATCTGGCTTTGTAGAGGTTTGAACCATCACCTTTTTCTTTTACCATGTGTATACCCCCCCCCCCCCCCCCCCCCCCCCCCCCCCCCCCCCCCCCCCCCCCCCCCCCCCCCGGCCACTGCTGTTCTACCCTCTGGCAAGACGGTCAGAATGAATGTCACATTTTCATTCAAGGATTTCATTTCTTCTTCATTAGCTTCTTTCCAGAGAACAGAATCAGGGGATTTCATAGCATCACTATATGATTGCGGAAATGTTGCAAGTTTGTAGCAGTAATCAAAGTTCATCATCACTTGATCATCATCAAATTTGGTTATGTAATCTGCCAAATGAACTGGAGGCCTTCGCTCCCTTGTAGGATATCTTTGTTCAACAGAAGGCTCTTTGTTTTCAGACATACATTCTGACCTCCCCTGAGTAATTTCTACTTTCTTCTCATCTTTGGAACCTTTGGCCCTTGCATCATCATATTGTTTCATTAAATCATCAATGTCAAAATATTCCTCAGTCTGTACAGGCTCATGCACACTCACACCCCCATTTTTTTAAGTTTGACACAAACTTCACAACTCTGTGTCTGTAGACTTTGCCAGTCTCTCGGTAGTAAACAAGGTATGCTGGACTATTTCTATCATATCCAACAAAAATCCCTTTACTGCATCTTGGGTCAAGCTTTTGTTTGTTTTGGGTGTAAGCATAGCACTCACATCCAAATATTCTCATGTGAGAGAGGTTTGGCTTTTTGCTACTGAGAGCAATGTATGGTGTTTGCTTCAGTCGATCGCTGTAACATCTGTTACGGATGTATGTAGCAGTCATGACTGCATATGGCCATAGTTCTTTAGGCAACTTTGCTTCAAGGAGAAGACATCTTCCCATCTCAAAAAGAGTTCTCCAGCACCGTTCAGCAGTGCCATTTTGATGTGGAGAATAAGGCGCAGACATGTCATACCTTATCTGGTTCTTTCTCAGGAGTGATCGGAATGCTTCTGAGGTAAACTCTGTACCATTGTCTGATCTGATGCATTTAACCTTACCAAAAGGAGCAGAATCATCAAAGAACTTTTCTGTAGCAACAACAGTGTCACTTTTGTTCTTCAGAAAGTAGACAAAACAAGCTCCTGAGTAGTCATCAGTAAAAGACAATGCATATTTGAACCCTTCAGTTCTAGCTGAAGTGATGGGACCAGCAAGATCAGTATGAACTGGTTCTAAGGGGACACACAATTTGACCCGTGGCTTTTTGCTTCTGTCATTGGTCATTTTGCCCTGCAAGCAAACATCACAATCAACAGGCTTCTTAGTTTTACCAACAATTTTCATGCCATCAACCACTCTCTCAGCATTGATCACATCATCATAATTACAATGACCTAAAATCTCATGCCAGCCTTTCAGATCACTTACATAATTCACATTGCCATTTGTTTGACAAATTGTCCAGGTCACATGTATGTAAGCAGTACAGTTTTCCATGCTTTTCTATGTTCAACTTGGTGCCAACTTTATACACAAGTTCTGCACTGTCTGGTTTGAAATGAACACTACCCCCTCTTTCAGTTGCTGCCTGCACTGAGAAAATGTTTTGAGGAAATGTAGGGGGACAAATAATGCATTTTTCAAACATGCTCTCACACATCTGCCACTAGTGTCCATAATCATGAAATTCACTTCTCCTCTTTTCAGTGCAATGTTATTACTTCTCTCTCCATTTGCCAGTTCAATGAAATGTTTTTTAGGTTGAAAACTGGCATCAAATTTGCTTAACTTTGTTTCATCGTTGATGATATGCATGGTCGCTCCACAATCCACCGGCAATGGTTTCCTCTCCCCCAAAGTCTTGCCATCAGGTGTGCTTGCTTGAAATGCAAAAGAATGAATGTTCACCATCTTCACAGCAGGAATTACCAACTTCGTTGACCTTGTCTGAAGATTTTTTGTTGCGTTGACAAGTCTCGTCAGTGTGGTTGTTCTTGCGACAAATGCTACACACACAGTTTCTTCTTTGGCTTCTTGCAGTCCTTTCCAATGTGGCCGACCAGTTGACAGTTGTAGCAAATGGGACCTTTTGCTGCTTCACCAGGGTTGGAAGAATGATGAGGAGTCCGACCCTGCACCGACTTCAAAACTGAATCTTCACTTGTGGATGACCTTGACCGTTCAGTTTCTTTCTTCAAAACTACGTAATGAAGTTTTGAACTCAACAAAAGTTTGTTTCTTTTCACTTTGAGTGACAACGGCGACAAAAGACTGATAGCTGTTTGGTAAACCTTTCAAGACCATGGCAATCAATAAAACTGTCAGTCACTGTTTCTCCTGCATTCTTCAAAGCTGCTGCAGTTGTTTCAGCCTGTATCACATAATCAGTTCAGTCACTGTCTCGTCTGAACGTTTGACTAGGATGTAAGTTCTGTATACAAAGAAATTATTCTTGGAGAGTACTTGGGCTTGCATAATGTGCACGAAGAATTTTCAAAGCTTGTCTTCCATCATCAATTGCATCTCGCATTATCAAAGACAGACTCTTGTCATCTAAAAACTGTATCAACTCGGCAAGAGCATCAGCATTCTTGTTATCATCAATCTCATCGTCGTCAGCCATTAAAATCGTGTCGCGTAATTTCTGTAGGCGCATGTAACCGAGAAATTTCACTTCCCACTGCTCGTATTTCGTTTCGTCTCCATCGAAAATCAATCGTGAATATCTACTCTGAGAGGCACTGGGCCCATAACCTAACCTGTGACCTATGAATAATCTATTCCGATTTCCAGTTCCTCTTAGTGCAGACGATCAGACGCAACAACATCGATGTCATCGGCAACAGAGAGTACTTTTGTCATGATACTGTTGAAATAACTCAGAAACGATCATAGATCTGAGTAGAAAGAGTGTTTAGACTTCGCCCCGTCTCGCAACTTTTTTTTTTTATTTCAGTCGACAAAGAAACTGAATCTGCAGTTAAGCCTACTGTTCATGAGTGCATTGTAATATATTTTAGGTTCATACTCTGTGGAGAATGAGTTGGTTGCCCTCCAGCCCCCACTCCAAGGGTGAAGGTGCATAGGTTTGCTCTGCGCGTGTGTGTGTGTGTATGTAGATTCTCATCATCAAGTAGAAGAATCGGATTAGATTATTCTTAGGTCACAGGTTCAACAATCGGTGCCTGGCTGACGTTCTCCCGATAGCCGCAAGTCCAGTCTTCCAGCAGACACGAACACACGGCGTACTTGCTGACGGGAACGTTACTTTCATTATTATTATTATACTCATAGCAGTGAAGAACTGTAAGGGAGATAACTCTCCGCAATTGTATGTAAATTTATTAGATCATTCCAACATTGCAATTTTTTTTTTTTTTTTTTTTTTTGCTTTCTGGTGATGGGCGTTTATTCTTTGATCTAGTAAAAAAAAAAAAAAAAAATTTGGACACATTCTTACCAACACGTTTGTTGTACAAGCCTGAGCTATACAATGACCACCCCAACCCAGTTATCCACACTTCCTCAGCCCATTACCCAGTTGTTACTCGGCATAGCAAAAAAACACGAGCCGGGACGTGTCGGGTAAAGTTTCCAGTTTGTTTGAAAATCGAAAGATGAAGGGAAAATTGGAC
>JADBJO010017450.1:27500-30000 GCA_016801955.1 Conus betulinus | reverse complement strand
AGAATAATGCTTCCCGTGTGCCTGTCCATTGCAGAATGGCCACGTGAGGGGAGGAAGAGGAGTGAGTGAAGTCTGTTAAGATGCAGAGCAGGACACAGGGAGAGATGGGGAAAGAAGGGAAGGGAATTCAACTTCATCTTTTCAGTCACAAATATTGCCTGATGAATTTGTGATCTACCTGTTTCGTCTTATGCTTTAAATGAGCGTTCCATTGCCCTCTGTTTCTATGTTGATTTTCATTTACGCACGTGTTCACCTATACTGCTGTCTGTTTTAGGCCTCGTCTCCAAACTCATGTGGAGTACGGGATGCCAAAGGCATGGATGTCAGTATGACCCCAAGTCAGGAACAACACAGTCTTCATATATTTTCTTTAAGAAAAACAGACAGTGCTCAAGAACAAACAGAACAATTTCATGGATACTAATTCATGAAGAGAAGAAAAACAAAAGAACAAAGAACAACAAAGAGTAAAAGTAATAAGCAAACGAACACAAAAACCAGCAGAAAAAGTCTTCAATTTGCACCGATGGAAACATCGTCATTCATAAATGTGTGATGCATTGTAATTTGACGCTTAATTTCTAAACAATTAAAAGCACTGTTTAAAAAAATAACAATATGGGTGACTTTCTGATGACTCGTTTGATATATTAGTCCTTTTGGTGACAAACGGATTCATGTTCTCACTGACATTATATAATTTCTGATGACTCGTTTGATATATTAGTCCTTGTTGTGAAAAACAGATTCATGTTCTCACTGACAGTATATATTTTACACCTGAAAAAGAACTTTCTCCCAGAAGAAAAGATGACATGGTTTCACAATTTTGTCACCACCAGCTTGAAACGGCTGTGTTCTCAAAACGTTTGCGCTTTTGAATTGGGAGTTAGCGCAATGCATGTTTTAAAAAGACAGAGAGGCCAGGCGTTGTTTTGTCAAATGGGAATAAAAGGACGGAGAACTGAGGAAGGCTAGGGGTGAGGAAGGGAAAGCAGGTTAGTCAAAGCAGATGGGAAGGAGGATAGGGTCGAGGAAGGTGGAATGGGGGGTGGGGTGGGGTTGTGGTGGGTAATGGTGAGGGGAGAGAAGAGGATCGCAGAAATGAACTGATTTCAAAAGACACCGCCGCTCCATAAAGCTCTGTTTCCGTTCCAGTTTCATCAAGGCGTCACTGCATGCGGACTAGTCCATATACGTTACACCACATCCGCTTAGTTTTGAGACCACACTACGCATGATTTTAAGCTGATGGACAAACGAATTATTAACAACTTAGATGAAAGAAATGAAGAAGAGGGACTCGTGGCTGCGACTTAGCAGATGTCTGACCTACGCACTAGCCCAATGCGCTGGTCAGACCTTGAGTGCCTACCTAACATTGGTTGTCTGTTATTTTTTTTTATATGTGTGTGTGTGTGAATGTACACATGTGTGTGTGTGGATGTGTGTGGGCACGGGCCCATGTGTGTGCGTGTGAGCATGTGTGTGTGTGTGTGTGTGTGTGTGTGTGTGTGTGTGTGTGTGTGTGTGTGCGCGCGCGCGCGCGTGCGTGTGCGTGTGCGTGTGTGCGCGCGCATGCGTGTGTGCGCGCTTGTGTGGTGTATGTGCGCACGCTCATATGTGCGCGCGCGCGCGCGCGCGCGTGCGTGTGTGTGTGTGTGTGCGTCCGTGCTTGCGTGCGCGCGCGCGCCCGCGTGCGTGACTGTGTTTGAATCTACTGTGTTCTTGTAGTAAATGTGAACTTTATCTTTGAAAGTGGAAACTGAAGTCTGTTACATCAACAAAAAATGCAACGGAAATTTTTTTTTTTTTAAACATACAATCTTAAAGCGTCAATCGAGCAATTTTGACGTAATTTCAACAATCGTCTCCCTGGGATTCATATCATTACTATCAATGCTGTTGACATTATTGATGTGATTTTTGCCACAAACATTGGAGAAAAAAAAAGCCTGGCTCTGTAGCATTCAAAATCCAGAGATCACTTGTTGCGAAAGCGTGTGAGTCTCGTTGCATACAATGCTGATTACAGGTATGACATGACTGAATCATTACAGATGTTTATCGATATTTACAGGAAGTATGTTGTGATGACCAGCTTCATCAATGTTTCACGAGCTGAAAGAGACGAAAAAAAAAAGACATAAAAGATTCGGATTTTGTGCCTGTTTCAGAACCTATAACTACCTACAAGTACCGGTTTTTCCCCCGATGGAGCTAAGCGACAATAAGTCCCGTTTAAGCCTCTGGTTCACCACTTTTCTTTAAAGCATGGACATGATCTATAACTATTAGTGAATCGTTTAATGAAAACCTAACTTGAACTTTTTTTTTTGCATGCAGATTTAGAAAAAGAACAAAATCATGTTTGATCAGACATTCCCTACCTGTCACTCCCCATCCTCCTTTTCCTTACAACCATCCAGTGTTTATGTCCGGTAAAGAAGCTGTCTAAACTGTTCTTCACCTTTTATACAAAGCACATCCCAGACAA
>JADBJO010017450.1:17500-22500 GCA_016801955.1 Conus betulinus | reverse complement strand
AGACCGGAGCCTGGTCAAATCTAATCAGACATGATTCAAGCTATGCCACGAGTCGCAAAGGATCGCTGCCCTGTTGGCCAAACTTTTTGACTTTGAGGGCTCCCTCTCTCTCCCTGTCCGCCCTCCATAGGCCTCCCTTCCTCCCTCCCTCTCTCTCTCTCCTCCTCTCTCTCTCTCTCTCTCAGTCCCTCTCTCTCCTCTCCCAACTTCTCTCTCCCCTCTCTCTCTTCGTCCCTCTACCTCTCTCCCTCCACTCCCCTCCAGCTCCAACCAATCTCTCGCTCTCTCTCCACCCTCCTCTCTCTCTCTGCCAAATAAAATCACTCTCGCAAAACAAGTTCATAGAGTAACGATTCTAAAACGTTCCTGCAAGCTGATGCCATAGCTAAATGCGTTCAGTTCATCTACCTTCCATGGACGGCTTGGATGTGAGTATAATGAACCCTCAAGTTGAGAATTATGACATATGACGACAGACAGTCCAGATCAGACCAGAAAGACAGCTTGACAGATGGTATCAGACAGAAAGATGACAGAATGAACGACAGACAGACAGACAGAAAGACAGACGACAGGTAGTAGTCCAAGAAAACATGCATCAAAACCTGATAAATGAGTATCCCCAGAATGAATCAACAACCTGATACAGCTAGTAAAGCAGGTGGCAGCTGAAACAGCAAAAAAAGAATATCGCCCTGCCATTATTCATTAGTTTTTGTTTTTATGCGTTCCTTTAGTTAATGTAACCTTAGTTTTTAAGCGATATATTCTGTCAACGGAGAGGACCCCCCCCCCCCCCCCCCCCCCTCTCCGGACTCCTCCCCACGCCTTTTTATTTTGTCACTGTCCATAAATCAAGCAAACGATTGTAGTCCTCCGTTCTCCAGCTGCAGATGCAAGAAAGCCCTTGCTCAGAGAGAGAGAGAGAGAGGTAGAGAGAGAGAGAGAGTGAGAGAGAGAGAGAGAGAGAGAGAGATGGAGAGATCTAGCTCAAGACTCAAAATCTTATTTCAGATAAAGGCCTAGTCCCCTTACTGAAGAGAGGAGAGAGCAGAGACGAGAGAGAGAGGTCGAGAGAGAGAGCAGAGAGGAGGCAGAGCAAGTGCGTGCGTGTGTGTGTGTGTGTGTGTGTGTGTGTGTGTGTGTGTGTGTTTGTGTGGTGGTGTGTGTTTTACAGAGAGACGGGGAGAGAGAGAGAGATGAGAGAGAGAGAGAAGAGTAGAGAGAAGAAGATTTGTGTGTGTTTGTGTGTGTGTGTGTGTTTGTGTGTGTGTGTGTGTGTGTGTGTGTGGAGACAGAGAGACGGTGAAGAGAGAGAGAGAGAGAGAGAGAGAGAGAGAGAGAGAGAGAGAAAGATAGCGAGAAGAGAGAGAGAAGAGTGTGTGTGTGTGTGTGTGTGTGTGTGTGTGTGGTTGTGTGTGTGTGTGTGTGGTGACACAGAGAGAGACGGAGGAGAAGAGAGAGAGGAGAGAGAGAGAGAGGAGAGAGAGAGAGAGAGAGAATTGAGAGACGAGGATGTGACCTGAGGCTCAGTGACAGAGGGAGAGGAAAAGAAACTTGTCCTTCACTGAGAAGGAACTGTGTGGCTGGGGAGCCAGAACATGACATCAGTCTGGCTTTAGCCATTACCTCACAACCCATCTATTGGTGAACATTCTCCATGTCACATGGACAGCCCCTTTAACCCCGACCCAATGGCCAACTGGGCGGGACGTGTTCAGCCGACCATACTTGGCATTTCCAGTTGGGATGATTTGATAAGCACACATTGTGGGAAGGGGCCGGCCAGACTGACTGAGATATCTGAGAGCTGTTCATGTTCTCCTAGGGAGTTCGTAAAATCAATAAAAAAGAAGGAATGCAAATAGATGAGGAATGCGGTAGGGAGTGGGGGTTGGGGGGGGTGGTAGGGTGTGACAGGGGGGATCCATTACGGGGAAACAGAGGAGTGGAGGCCATTCTGCTAAATGAGTAGGGGGGAGGAGGGTTAGGGGGGTGGGGGAAGGGGCTTTATTTTCAGAAACACATTATTAGATTAGGGGGTTGGGGGGCATGGGGGGGGGGGGAGGGGGGGGGGGGGGGGGGCTGGTCTGGAGTGGGGGGGGATGAGGAGGGGGGGGGGGGAGGGCAGGAGAACCTTGGTCTCCATTCCTTCAAGGATGTATGCAGTGATGATTGTGAGTCATGTATCTCCAAATGAATAGATGAGCGCGGATCGAGATTAGAGATTTCCGCCCATCTAGAGAAACAATGTACTTTTCATAACGAGAGTAGGTAAAGAGAGACCTTTGTTGGTCATTGCAAAAGATGTGTATGTGTGTCTGTATGTCTGTGTGTTCCCCCCCGTGTCGACTGTGTCCTGTGTGTGAGTCTGTCTGGGTCTGCATCTCTTTGTGTGGCTGTGTTCTTATGTATTTCTGTCCTGTAGTTCCGTGTAGGTCCCTGGCCCCCTAATGCCCCCACACGCCGCCCCGCATGATGAGAGATCGTATGTATGTATGACCCTGTAGCTTCGCGACCCTATGTATGTCACCCGCGCCCCCCCGAGTGATTATTATGAGAAGTCATCTGTCACCCACGAGGCAGACTTTTTCTAACTTCCTGCCTTTTGTATGTTGTGCCACGGTACTGCACCTGTATGCGTGGTAGTAATGCTATTGTCACTTGAGGGTAAGTCTTGTATGTATTCTGTATGTATGTTATTCTGTACGTATGCATGTATGTCTGACTACTATACGCGTCAGGAAATGTAGTTTCATTACCGTCCAAAGCCTGTTATGTACTGTATGTATTCAGCCAGAACAGGAATCAGTGGCTGGAATTGGCTATACTCACTCACAACACCCATATATTGGTGAACATTCTCCATGTCAACATGGACAGCCCCTTTAACCCGACCCAATGGCCAACTGGGCGGACGTGTTCAGCCGACCATACTTGGCATTTCCAGTTGGGATGATTTGAGAAGCAAAACAGTGTGGGGGAGGGCCGGCCGACTGAGAGCCTCTCCGATAGCTGACAGTGTGTTCATTCCTAGGGAGGTCGGAAGGAAATAAAAAAAGAAGGAGGCAAATAAGGTATCGGAGGAATGGCATGCGAGGGAGGGGGGGGGGGGGGGGGGGGGGTGGGGCAAGAACTTTGCTCCCCTCCAAGCCATTCCATTCCTCAACTTCACTGAGTGGATGCCATTCTGCCAAATGAGAGCGGCGAGATAGAAGAGTTCGCCACAATCTAAGAAGAATCAATTAATTTTCATAAACACATTAAAAGAAAAACCTTTGTTGGTCACTTGCAAAAAGATTCTGCATCGCTCTCTCACTCTCTCTCTGTCGTCTGTCTATCTTCTCTGTCTGTCTGTGAGTCTGTCTGTCTGTCTCTAAGTGTATGTCTGTCACCCATACGCTTATCCATTTGTCCATGTATGTTAGCATGTATGCATGTATGCATGTATGTATGTATGTATGTAGATGTATGTATGTATGTATGTATGTATGTGTATGTATGTATGTATGCATGTATGTACGCATGTACAGATATACGCGTGTATGTATGTATGTATGTATGTATGTATGTATGTATGTATGTATGTATTATGTATGTAGGGTATGTATGTATGTATGTATGTGCGTATGTAATGTATGCTTGCATGTGTGTATGGCTGACATGTATGTATGTATGTATGTAGTATTGTATGTAGCATGTATGTATGTATGTATGTATGTAACATGTATGTAGGTATGTATGTATGTATGTAGGTGTATACAGTATGTGTAAGCGTGCAAGCATCTTCGCATAACTCTTTCTAACTGTCTCTCTTGTGTCTGTCTGTGCCCTCTCCCGCCTCCCACCCTACTCTCTCTCTTGCTCTATCGCTCTCTCTATCCTCTCTATCTTCCTACAGACAGACAGAAGGGGAAGGGGAACAGACAGAGGGAAGGGAAACAGACAGACAGGGGAAGTGAACAGACAGGGGAAGTGACAGACAGAGGGAAGTGAACAGACAGACAGAGGGAAAGTGAACAGGGACAGACAGACAGGGGGAAGTGAACAGACAGACAGTGGGAAGTGAACAGACAGACAGAGGGAAGTGAACAGACAGACAGAGGGAAGTGAACAGACAGACAGGGGAAGTGAACAGACAGACAGACAGAGGGGAAGTGAACAGACAGACAGAGGGAAGTGGGTGGGAGGGAAGTGAACAGACAGACAGGGGAAGTGAACAGACAGACAGACAGAGGGAAGTGAACAGTGGGACAGACAGAGGGAAGTGAAACAGACAGACAGGGGAAGTGAACAGACAGACAGACAGGGAAGTGAACAGACAGACAGAGGGAAGTGAACAGACAGACAGACAGGGAAGTGAACAGACAGACAGAGGGAAGTGAACAGACAGACAGGGGAAGTGAACACAGACAGAGGGAAGTGAAGTGAACAGACAGACAGACAGAGGGAAGTGAACAGACAGACAGAGGGAAGTGAACAGAGACAGAGGGAAGTGAACAGACAGACAGTGGGAAGTGAACAGACAGAGAGGGAAGTGAACAGACAGAACAGACAGAGGGGGAAGTGAACAGACAGACAGTGGGAAGTGAACAGACAGACAGTGGAAGAGTGAACAGACAGACAGAGGGAAGTGAACAGACAGACAGAGGGAAGTGAACAGACAGACAGGGGGACAGTGAACAGACAGACAGAGGGAAGTGAACAGACAGTGGGAAGTGGACAGACAGACAGAGGGAAGTGGAACAGACAGACAGAGGGAGGTGAACAGACAGACAGAGGGAAGTGAACAGACAGGGGGAAGTGAATAGACAGACAGAGGGAAGTGAACAGACAGAGGGAAGTGAACAGACAGACCAGAGGGAAGTGAACAGACAGAGGGAAGTGAACAGACAGACAGAGGGAAGTGAACAGACAGACAGAGGGAAGAGAACAGACAGACAGTGGGAAGTGAACAGACAGCTGAAGGAAATGTTGGAAGAAGGTCTCAGGGACAGGGG
>JADBJO010017450.1:0-15000 GCA_016801955.1 Conus betulinus | reverse complement strand
TATGCATGTATGCATGTATGTATGTATGCATGCATGCATGCATGTATGTATGTGTATTTATATACGTATCAATGCATGCATGAACGAACAAGCTCTCTACAGGGCCAGGGGAAGAAGCTAATGGAACTTACTGCTATTGTTGAGCTATTCTACTCCAACATTGGTTCAGAAAAAAAAAAGCTGTCATGAAAATTCATTCCCGGGAATTCTATGGCCAGTAGAGTAATCAATTTCTCATCAAAAATGAGACAAAGTAGACAGCTTGCTTATGCATTCAAGACTCGGAGCATTGATAAAAGAACCAGAAAACGCTGCAGCTGCGGAATTCTTGACTACAACCCTAACCTTCACCTCACATAACCCTAATACTAACTCTAACCCTAACCACGATTTAATCCACGCTGTATTTAACTTTAAATGGACCTCGTTGCAAAGTGAGGCGATTGCAAACAAATTGAAATGTAATTAATAGCGAACCGCCAACAAAACGTAGACAAACGAATCACAAGACAAAACACCACGCGTTTCGACCTCTTAGGTCTTCTTCAGGCAAAATACAAAAACATTCAGGACAACGAAAATGAAAATGAACGAGCAATCACTTATCTTCATTCACTTCAGCGCAAGATGGGCGTTGAATCACTGGTGAGCTATGCTTGCAGTTTGGAGACAGGGATATAAAAAAAGATGCGTTCCAGTTTTCCTGAAATGATCGATGGACAGAAAAGGATTCGTTCTTGTGGCAGCAAATCATGCTGTGTCTGCTATTCCAACTTCACGGGAAAACAAATCTAACACTGACCCGTTTCATTTGGTAAAGTGCTCAGAGAAGCACTGGAGAAACGCATGTGGTTGGCACGACAAGATTGCTGTTGCACTGCTGTAAAAAAAAGAGGGTTAGGAGTGAGACACAGCCACACACATACACACACACACACACACACACACACACACACACACACACACACACACACACACACACACACACACATACACACACACACACACACACACACACACACACACACACACACACACACACACACACACACACAGAGAGAGAGAGAGAGAGAGAGAGAGAGAGAGAGAGGAGAGAGAGAGAGAGAGAGAGAGAGAGAGAGAGAGAGAGAGAGAGTTATGCCAAAAGACACCCATTACTACCTCAGCACAACGCAGCGTCATTGAGGGAGTCTGAGACAGGTCACCGTGGGAGATGGGGTCGACAAATAAACTGTCGACAGGGCCAGGGGGTGCCATCTCATTGACCTTACTGCTGTTGTTGGCTTCTCCACTCTGGCACTAGTTCTGAAAAAAAAAGTTGTCAGGAAACTCATTCCTGGGAATTCTATGGCCAGCACAGTGATCAATTTCTAATCAAACGTGAGACAAAGTGCGCGGGGTGGTTAGGCATTAGAGACCTGGAACTTTGACAGGAAAAACAGAAAGCTCTGCAACTGCCCAAAGATGCGGACTACAAACCCTACCGGGGGCCGGAATAGCTCAGCTGGTAGAGCGCCTGACTCGTGATCTTATGGGTTGCGGGTTCGAATTTACAGGGGGATTTTCCCCTCGAGTTAACATTGGTTCTGACTCCATTCCCCATACAGTCCTTCGAATGAGACTATAAACCGAGGTTCCGTGTGTGAACGCACGCATAACATCTTGCACACAAGTAAAATCCCATCACCAACTTTCGGAAGAGAAGGCCAGTTGGCCGTTGGTATGGATGACACGTTACACATAGCATGCACCTTCCCCGAAGATGGAGTATGGCTGCCTTAATGGCGGGATGAAAAAAGGTCATACACGCAAAACTCCACTGCCTGTCTATACAGGCAGTGTCCACAGGAGTATCAGCCTGCGTAAGCGGAAAGAAAAGAAAAAAAAACAACAAAAAACTACCCCTCTCGTCACATAACCCTAATTCTAACCCTAACCCTTATTATGACTTAACCCACATTGTATAATTATAACCTTGTAAACACCTAACCTGGTAAACCGTGCCTGCAGTTTGGAAGAGGGATAAAGAAGAACGTCCGATAACTGGGATGCATTTCAGTTTCCCCTGAAATGGTTGATCGGAAGAAAGGGGAGTCTTGCAACAGCAATCCATTTTGTGTTTGCTGTTCCAACTTCACGGAGGAAACAATTCCAACAGTAACCCGTTTCATTTCACAGAGTGCTCAGAGGAGTACTGGGGGAAGGCATGCCGCTGGCATAAAAAAAAGATTGTTGTCGTGCTGTTGTGAAAAAAGGGGGTGGGCGTGGGGGTGGCGGGATGGGTGTATCGATTGACTGGTTTAGTAAACAATTCCCCGCGGCGATGGTCCGACAATGTAATTATTATTCTGAGATCACACACACACACACACACACACACACACACACACCACACACACACACACACACACACACACACACACGCGCGCGCGCGCGCACGCACGCACGCACGCACGCACGCACGCACGCACACACACACACACACACACACACACAGCATCCTGATACTGGACTCTTGTCAGGGCAACGCTCTGTGTTTGTGCAGATTGTAGCTTTAACATTCCTGCCACAAGAACGTTTTTTTCGGGCACATCATTGGGGTGATGGGTTTCTGTTTTCTGGGCGATATTATAGTACAAGACGTTTGTCACAACAACTATCTGTTCTTCCACGACATTATAGTACACGACTTACGTTATAACAATTGTTTCGTGACAACACTGTAGCACAGGACTTCTGTCACAAGAACTTTCTGGTTTTGCTAAACATCTAAGGAAAGAGCTTCTGTCACAATAACTTTTTTTTTTTTTTGCACAGCGGATTTCTGTGTGTGAAATCGAGATGCTCCACCTGGAGCGTGGAAGGAGAAATATTGGAGGGGGGCAGGGAGGTGGAGAGGGAGGAGAGGGCATGTCACCACATAATAGCGGTACCCATATTGTTGTCAAGTCAAGTCAAGTCAAGTCAAGTAAACTTTATTATCTCAATTTGAGAAATTAATTTGTGGTCGCACACATTCACACTGTCTATGTTTTTGTTCTTTTTGCTACGTATCGAAGTGAATATTTTGACAGATCGTTGCCAGGCACGACTCCCCTCTATGTTTTTTTTTTTACGTGCGATAGATGAGTGTCAAACACTGGACGTTTGGTACATGGTCTCATCTCAGAGACTAGCACTTAGGCCGCCGCTTAACGTAGACTCGAACCACTGACCCGTACTTTTTGTTGCTACTTTGTCTAGAACGTGATCCACTTGAACCCGCCTCGCCTCTTGCCGTTCCTGACGTCAGAAAGTATTGCTCACTCCTGTTCCCTCTCAGGGAGAGGGAACCAAATGCAGCCCTCTCCTTATCCCAGCGGTGCGCCTGGGAATTGCGGTCAGCTGGTGTCAGGCGTGATGGACAAGTGGTCACGCTGGTGGATGACCTATCTCCATGGACCAGGAGAACCGGGAAAGGAATCTGGACAGAGCTGCTGGAAGACGATTGGTGGCGTTTGTCCCACGTCCACGGCTGTGTGCAAACCCGCTATGTCCAAATCTTTGTGCATTACAAGCTTGTAGAAGATCACGCATGCAAGTGAAACACCCCCCCCCCCAAAAAAAAAAAAAATAAATAAAAATAAAAATAAAAAAAAAAAAAATAAATAAATAAAAACAAACAAACAAACAAAACAAAACACTTTTCTACATTATGCTACTGGCCAGCCGGGGAGAAGTACTTTGTGCAATTTGATGTGTGATAATTGTGATGTCTGTGAAGACATTTCGCGAAAATTGGCTCGTCGTCTGTTTCGTGTAGGGTGTATGAAAATAAACGTTACTTCACACTTTGTTTGTTGTTGTTTGCCTTGTTTTCAGTGATTCTGCGGTCTGTTTCAGCCTCAGACAAAAAAGGTATCTGCACAGATCTATGAACAGAGCATACATACATCAGAAAGTGGGCTAAAACATACGCAGCACCCACTATTTCTGAAACAGGGCTGGAGCATACTTATTAGCGCTATGTCAGAAACTGTATCGGTGCATCTTTTTCCACACTGTGTCAGAAACTAAACTGGAGCATACGCATTACACATGGTCTCAAGAACTTAACTACAGTATACTTATTACACATTGTCTCAGACTCTGAACTGGAGCATAGTTATTACACATTGTCTCAGACACTAAACTGGAGCATACTTATTACACATTGTCTCAAGAACTAAAAACTGGAGCATACTTATTACACATTGCCTCAGGAACTAAAACATGTAGCATACTTGGTATGCATTATCTCAGAAACCAGACTGGGGCATGCTTATCATTCCCTGTCTCAGAAACTGGACACAGTATACTTAGTTCCCACCATCCCAGAAACTGGACACAGTATACTTAGTTCCCACCATCCCAGAAACTGGACACAGTATACTACTTAGTTCCCACCATCCCAGAAACTGGACACAGTATACTTAGTTCCCACCATCTCAGAAACTGGACACAGTATACTTAGTTCCCACCATCCCAGAAACTGGACACAGTATACTTAGTTCCCACCACCTCAGAAACTGGACACAGTATACTTAGTTCCCACCATCTCAGAAACTGGACACAGTATACTTAGTTCCCACCATCTCAGAAACTGGACACAGTATACTTAGTTCCCACCATCCCAGAAACTGGACACAGTATACTTAGTTCCCACCACCTCAGAAACTGGACACAGTATACTTAGTTCCCACCACCTCAGAAACTGGACACAGTATACTTAGTTCCCACCATCTCAGAAACTGGACACAATATACTTAGTTCCCACCATCTCAGAAAACTGGACACAATATACTTAGTTCCCACCATCTCAGAAACTGGACACAATATACTTAGTTCCCACTGTCTCGCAAACTGGATTGGAACATACTCAACACCCTCTGTCTCACAAACAGCAACGGGGTTCGTCTGAATGGCGTGGTATCCTGGGCCACAGGTCTGGCAGTGAATGGGGGAGAAGAGGGGAATGAGGAGAGAGATGGGGAGCAAAGCCAAGGGAGGAAGGGATGGTGAAAATGGATACTTTTCAAGAAGGATGGGGGGGGGGGGGGGGGGGGGGGGGAAGTCAGAAGGGAAATAACCTTAGTACAGCGGGAGAAACAAACTTGAAATACGTTACTGAACTCATGCAACCATGGGTTTGTCCCCCGCCCCCCCCCCCCCCCCCCTCCCCCCCTCCCCACCCCCCCCCCCCCCCCTCACACACATACACACACACACACGCGCGTGCGCATGCCACGTTTTCCTTGTCATCACCATCTGACAGCAAATGGCTCGTAAACAAAAAGAACAAGCTTTATTTCCCCCAGACACTGGCCTATGAGAAAACGAAGAAAACGACAGCAAGGGCGCACTACCCTTGAGCGACAGCGACGCAGCTGTCTCCTCCTCTTATCCCTTCACCAATCAGACAGGAAACAGACGGGCGGCACGTGACTGTCGGCCATGATGGTTAACAGGATGACACAGTGGCCGACGCCCGCCTGATGAGGTTATCGACCAGTGATCAAACACCTGCGGTCTGCTCCTGTCCCTGTAGCGCCGTGGGAGAGACTGGACACAGCTCTTCATGATGGGGGCCAACCCACATGATCAGAGGGGACAGCTGGAAGGCTAACCAGGGGACAGGCCTAGACTTTGTGTGAGGCGCAAACAAAAATAGAGCAGAGCTAAAAGAGGAACAGAATAAGTGAAATGATGATTAAACAGGATCTGTATTGGCTTCAAGCCTCTTTCAGTGATTTATTTCCGAAAGGAAACAAATGGTGCATGTTTCACTGACGATCATCACACATGAGACGACGAAACTCCGCTCTAGACAGGCGTATTACATGGTTTTGTTCACAAGACTTTGATGGTTCCCAGGGAAACTTTTACACGTTAAATTATAGGGCTTTCTTCTTCCCAAACCCGCTACATTTTGCTAGGTTCTTTTGTCTCAATGATAGAAGAATTATGTACATGCAATGTTTGTTGTTATGATTGATACACATCAGTGGTAAACGTGACAAAAGCTTTAAGGTGATAAAAACAACCGCTGTTCCATATCAGTGTAGACACGGCTCTGGAGGCACGTAAAACATCAACCATATGCACAGAATAGATAAAACGTGCTTTAATTTTAACAGTTTTGTAAAAATCATTGAAGGCATCGGTTGCCAAGATTTGTGAATGTCTGTGTGTGTGATGTGTGAGTGTGCGAGTGTGTGTTTGTGTGCGAGTGTGTGTGTGTGTGTGTGTGTGTGTGTGTGTGTGTGTGTGTGTGTGTGTGTGTGTGTGTATGTGCGTGCGTACGTGTGTGTGTGAGTGTGTGTGTGTGTGTGTGTGTGTGTGTGTGTGTGTGTGTGTGTGTGTGTGTGTGTGTGTGTGTGCGTGCGTACGTGTGTGTGTGTGTGTGTGTGTGTGTGTGTGTGTGTGTGTGTGTGTGTGTGTGTGCGAGCGCGCTGGCGTGCGTGCGTGCGTGCGTGCGTGTTTTTGTGTGTGTGTGTGTGTGTGTGTGTGTGTGTGTGTGTGTGGTATCCTCTGAAATGGTAGATGACAAATTTTGCACGAACATTTCACTGTGTCAGCTGACTGATTGTCAGTGGTTTGATCAGGTAAATGGATGGATAAACTGGGAAGACAACAGCAACAAAACTGTAAAACAGCATCTTGTGCAGTGCAGTCTCCTGAAGATACTACGTCACAGTGCTGTAGACCCACGTACCACATGACGTGTCAGGATGACATTGACATCGGCAGTGTCCTGAAGATGACGTGTCATAGTGTCGGAGACCCACAGACCATATGACTTGTCAAGACAATTGTGACGTTGGCAGCGTCCTGAAGATGACGTGTCATAGTGTCGGAGACCCACAGACCATATGACTTGTCAAGACAATTGTGACGTTGGCAGCGTCCTGAAGATGACGTGTCATAGTGTCGGAGACCCACAGACCATATGACTTGTCAAGACAATTGTGACGTTGGCAGCGTCCTGAAGATGACGTGTCATAGTGTCGGAGACCCACAGACCATATGACTTGTCAAGACAATTGTGACGTTGGCAGCGTCCTGAAGATGACGTGTCATAGTGTCGGAGACCCACAGACCATATGACTTGTCAAGACAATTGTGACGTTGGCAGCGTCCTGAAGATGACGTGTCATAGTGTCGGAGACCCACAGACCATATGACTTGTCAAGACAATTGTGTGACGTTGGCAGCGTCCTGAAGATGACGTGTCATAGTGTCGGAGACCCACAGACCATATGACTTGTCAAGACAATTGTGACGTTGGCAGCGTCCTGAAGATGACGTGTCATAGTGTCGGAGACCCACAGACCATATGACTTGTCAAGACAATTGTGACGTTGGCAGCGTCCTGAAGATGACGTGTCATAGTGTCGGAGACCCACAGACCATATGACTTGTCAAGACAATTGTGACGTTGGCAGCGTCCTGAAGATGACGTGTCATAGTGTCGGAGACCCACAGACCATATGACTTGTCAAGACAATTGTGACGTTGGCAGCGTCCTGAAGATGACGTGTCATAGTGTCGGAGACCCACAGACCATATGACTTGTCAAGACAATTGTGACGTTGGCAGCGTCCTGAAGATGACGTGTCATAGTGTCGGAGACCCACAGACCATATGACTTGTCAAGACAATTGTGACGTTGGCAGCGTCCTGAATGATGACGTGTCATAGTGTCGGAGACCCACAGACCATATGACTTGTCAAGACAATTGTGACGTTGGCAGCGTCCTGAAGATGACGTGTCATAGTGTCGGAGACCCACAGACCATATGACTTGTCAAGACAATTGTGACGATGGCAGCGTCCTGAAGATGACGTGTGACAGTGGTGTAGACCCACAGACCATAATTATGGCTTGTCAATGGCATCGTCCAGAAAATGACATGCCACAGAGTTGCAGTGCCACAGACCACTTAACGTGGCCTCAACCCCAGCTCCTCTCCTCATAGTAGCACATCCAGTTCCATGCGAGAAACCTGTGACAGCAGTAACAGCAGGTGTCAGCATCGCTGTTTGAGGTCAGCAAGGTTATTGGGTTATTCCTTCTCTGCATGCTTAGATGATTGGGGGTTGGGTGAAGGCAGCCACATTTTGTCTGTGGGAAAATCTGTTGAACGCTATTGAACAAGGGGCTGGGGCTGGGCTTAGTGGAGGAAAGGCAGAGTGAAGAGTTGTTGTTGTTGTTGTTGTTGTTGTTGTACCCTGGCTAAAAGACTCCAGGGACCACCCGAACAGCCAAAGCACTTGAACACTATGGTACAAATGCATCAGCTGGGGATGAGAACATTACGTGTGAGACCGTTTTGGATTACGCCCACCACGTGGGGCAGCCACACTCCGACTTCAGGGAATTTTGGAGACTGATAATGTTATGCTAGGAGCTTGTCACAACTGAAGACAATCCCCGCATCACTATGCAGAGCATAACAACATTGTGATGTAGTGGAGAGGATTCACTGGTTTTCGTGGTTAGTGGAGAGGATTCACTGGTTTTCGTGCAGAGTGGAGAGGATTCACTGGTTTTTTCGTGCAGAGTGGAGAGGATTCACTGGTTTTCGTGGAGAGTGGAGAGGATTCACTGGTTTTCGTGGAGAGTGGAGAGGATTCACACTGTTTTTCGTGCAGAATGGAGAGGATTCACTGTTTTTCGTGGAGAGTGGAGGGGATTCACTGGTTTTTGTGGAGAGTGGAGAGGATTCACTGGTTTTCGTGGAAAGTGGAGAGGATTCACTGGTTTTCGTGGAAAGTGGAGAGGATTCACTGGTTTTCGTGGAGAGTGGAGAGGATTCACTGGTTTTCGTGGAAAGTGGAGAGGATTCACTGGTTTTCGTGGAGAGCGGAGATGACTCACTGGTTTTCGTGGGGGAATGAGGTGTTTTGTCTGGGTGGGCTTGAAAGTGACTGGGCTCCGGTGAGGCCACTGGGTAGTGTCTGTTAGGAACGTGAGACCACTGTGGTTAAAACCGCCATGGAGTGGGAGGGGGTGAAATGTCATTTCTTTTTTCTGATATTGGCAATATCCGAGTAGGCCTCAATTCTCGCAGCTTCTTCAAACAGTCACTTGTGTAAGATGTGCGGTTATGGATAGATAGATAGATAGATAGATAGATAGATAACGAAATGTTGTTTAATGAGGGAAAAGAATAAGCACAAGTCAGTGGCTTTTTTTCATCCAGCCCTCAAACAATAAATACGTGGAAGAAATCATTGCATCGAACTGCATAGAAACTCATAACAATAATGAATACATAGCAATTTAGAATAAGAGAATGCACAATATAACTAGAGGAAGAGAGTGTGGGGGAGAGAGGGAGGGATGGAGAGCGACGACACAAAGAGAGAGAGAGAGGTGGGGACTTGGAGACACAGAATAAAGAGACGGAGTCTCTGACACAAGGAGAGAAAAAAAAAAAAAAGCTGAAAGACACCAGACATGCCCAACTCAGCAGCAAACAATACATGCCCCCCCCCCCCCCCCCCCCCCCTCCAACTTCAAGAACGACGAGAAGGAAGAAGGAGATCGAAGGATGATCGACAAGATAAGAAACAGAGAGAGACAGACAGGCAGACAGACAGACAGACAGACAGACAGACAGACAGACAGATAGATAGATAGATAGATAGATAGATAGATAGATAGATAGATAGATAGATAGATAAGATAGATAAGATAGACATTAGATAGATAGAAAGATAGGTAGACAGATGTTAAGTGCGAGCACGCCCCCACATATACATAGGATCGTGCAAGCACATGCACATGAGAGAGAGAGAGAGAGAGAGAGAGAGGGGGGGGGGGGAGCAAAATGTAAGTTGGTGCGGGGTAGAGGGGGAGGGAGATGCTGGGATCTGGGGGGTTGGGGGGAAAGAAGGGAACATTTACGGATTCATTTGTGCCAGTGACCCATATTTAGTGGTCTAGACAATCACGTCAGTTGTGATATCACTGTCAGTATTCATGGAGCTTGTGTGTGTGTGTGTGTGTGTGTGTGTGTGTGTGTGTGTGTGTGTGTGTGTGTGTGTGTGTGAGTGAGTGAGAGAGAGAGAGAGAGAGAAAAAGAGAGAGAGTGCGTGTGCGTGTGCGCATGTGTGGTTACGTGCATGTGTGTGTGTGTGTGTGTGTGTGTGTGTGTGTGTGTGTGTGTGTGTGTGTGTGTGTGTGTGTGTGTTTGTGTGTGTTTGTGTGTTGTGTGCGTGCGTATGTGCATGCGTGCGTGCGTGCGTGCGTGTATGTGTGTGTGTGTGTGGTGTGTGTGTGTGTGTGTGTGTGTGTGTGTGTGTGTGTACTGTCTGTCTGATTGTCTGTGTGCATGCAAGGTTGTGTGTGTGTGTGTGTGTGTGTGTGTGTGTGTGTGTGTGTGTGTGTGTGTGTGTGTGTGTGTCTGTATGTGCGTGCGTGTGTGCGCGTGTCTGTGTCTGTGTCTGTGTGTCTTTGTCTGCGTCTGTGTGTATGTGTCGATGTGTGGATGTGTGTGTGTGTGTGTGTGTGTGTGTGTGTGTGTGTGTGTAGGGGGGGAGAGGGGTGTGAGGTATGAGGTCAGGGTGGTGGTGGTGGGAAGGATACTTGTGCATTTGTGTACATAGAATTGTGCGTGTGCGTGAGCATGCAATCCCAGGTGTAACAGGCTGCCCGCATCATAGCGCCGGCATGCATAGATTGCGCGTAGATGCGTATGATCGTTGAAATAATGTGGCATTCACAGCAAACTGTATGTGGCAAGACAGACCCCTGCCCGCCATGACCCTTGACCTGAGCGTCATACACACGGTGACTCTTTGTCCTCAGTGACTCTTTGTCCTCTCTTTGTCCTCAGTGACTCTTTGTCCTCTCTTTGTTCTCAGTGACTCTGTCCTCGGTGACTCTTTGTCCTCAGTGACTCTTATGACTTTGTCCTCAGTGGCTCTTTGTCCTCTCTTTGTCCTCAGTGACTCTTTGTCCTCAGTGACTCTTTGTCTTCTCTGACGGACCATCGCCTGATGAGACCACATCCCAGGGGCGGATCTCGCCATCTAGAATTTTGGGGAAGAGCACACTTTCTTCAGTACTCACAAAAGTCGCTGAATGAGAGAGGGTGTCGGGAGGAGTGAGTGAGGAGACCGGGGGGGGGGGGGGGGGGGGGGGGGGGGGGGGGGGGGGGGGGGGGAGGGGATAGTGGGGGAAAGTAGCCACAAAAAACGTAACTGTCGTTTACTAAATGAACTGCACTCACCACAAACGTTTTAGTCTAGAAGGGGGGATGTAAGGAGGGATAGGTGGGAGGGAAGAGGGAGGAGAGCGGGGCGAGTGAGAGTAGGTGGGGAACTGGATGAGAGGAAGGAGGTGGGGAGGGGTGTTTTAGGGTGTACAGGGAACGAAGAGTGGGTAAGTAGCGAAAATTAATTCGTTACTGAATGAACCGTTGGAATCAGACGTTGGTGTTGGGGTGGACAGGGGGGGGGGGGGGGGGGGGGGGGGGGGGGGGGGGGTTGGGGGGGGGGGGGGGGGAGTTGGAGATGGGGGGGGGGGGGTGTGGGGGGGGGGGGGGGGGGGAAGCATAGAAAATCTAGTGCAGAAGTTTTCTCATTCAGTGAATCAAGTCCATTTACCAGACAGGTACGGATAGGGGAGGGGGGGGGGGGGGGGGGGGGGGGGTGCTTACTCCGTCCGTTGTTTACAGTATTTTGCTGGTGCCATATTTTTGTGGCGAACGACATTTTGTTGTTGTTGTTTCCTATTTAGAGGTCAAAAGAGATCAACAAAATCATTTGCTATAAAAACGGCTTTTGTTCAGCTGGTACGCGTGACAAACTGAGTGAGACATATTGTTCATCGCTTCATTCAACAAAGTTGACACAAATTACATGGAAATGGAGGGGCTTCAGCTGCACTGTCCATCGTTCAAACAAGATGAGTTGAGCGTTAAAACAGTTTCAGTCAGTTCAGTATCCATACCCAGTTCAAATGAAGTTTTTGGGTCTTAAAGCTTCAAATGCACTCAATCAAGTTCCATTCTTGATCTTTTCATGACTGTAGATCCCCCCTCCCCACCCCCACCCCCCCCTCCCCATTGGACCATTCGTCGGACAGTGACTATCTTTGGTCGTTTTTGTCTGTCGTGCTTATAGATCGTTTACACTGGACATATCCTTGGCACAAGAGATAGACGTCATAAACGTTTAGTCTGTCATGACCATAGATCCTTTCAATTAAAACCCAAGCTGGCACAACTGATGGCCACGAGAATCCTTGCGTACGTCACGACCATAGATCCTTCATACTGGAAAGATCCTCGGTATAGATCCTTCACATCGAACCCACAGTGACCACGAGTTAGTGTCGGCCACAAGTGTATTTTGTCTCTCATGATTATAGTTCGTTTACATCAAGCCCAGGTCTATACAAGAGGTGGCCACAAGAGTCGTGTTGTTGGTCACGACTTTGGATCTTTTTAGTTCCACATCCACACAAGTGACAGCCACAAGAGTCGTGTTTTTGTCACGCCCCAATACCTGGGAGTCTGGGTCATGGCAGATGTCGCTGGCGCCAAAGTCTCCTCGGCTTTTAGGAAGGAGATGTGGCGACTGGAACCAGTTCTTGTTGGTGATGGATGGCCCTGCTGACCGTGGGGACTTTTTGAGGACTGAGGGCCGAGTGGTCAGAGATGGAATTGTGGACAGAGAGCGATGCTCTTGCCAGTCTGCTGCCCTACGGAATGGCCCATGCTCTCTCCTGGCGTCTGTGGATGTGTCTTCTACCGACTGCCCTAGCAACCCATCATCGCTACCTCTTTTAGAGAGAGCAAACCATATGGAATTCGACTGAAGCAGTACAGATCAAAAAAAAAAAAAAATCCTATGTTCAATTTTGCGCCCAGTTTTGAGAAGGTAAGAAGAATGGCTTGTTCTTCGATTTCATTGTCGAGAAGGTTGTTTATCTTGTCTGAAGAAAACCAAAGAGGTGAAATGCCTCCTGTTTTGTCCTATGATTTTGTTTGCCCCTTTTGTCCGGTTGATTATTTTTTTGTTCTTTTAAGTAAGTTTCTGAAATAGTTTGTGATCAAACGGGTTGTTGAGATTTGACACATTTCCTTTTTGTCAGAGGGCACACACATAACAGGACATATGCAATATTGAAGACACGACTTTGTTTCAAACATGAAGTCAGTAGATATAAAGAAAAAATTTCCAAATGTATGGTTGATAGAAAGAATTTAAATGCAACCGAGTTCCGTAACCCTAGGTCTCATAAAAGCACACGAACACAACTTATCAAAGAAGTGACGTACATAGCGCTATGACTCGGCTGACAAGCCACATGTACGTTGACGGTCCTTGAAGAGTGAAAAAACTGCAAAATATTATATTTATTTCATCAATACAGGAAAAACTAAAACCTATATCTTTGAAGCATCTAACAACTGCAGTAAGGCCGTTTAAAACCGTTAAAAAACAAAGCAGAAACAAAACAAAACAAACATTCAAAAACAAACAAACGAAAAATCACCGGAAAAAAACTCACTAGGAAACATGGTACAAAAAAAAATGTGTGCGAAAACAAACATTCGGTATTACCACATTCTCCCATCCCCTCTCCATCTCCCTACCATTACCTCTACTATGGTTCGCAACTGTTAATCAGTGTTTATCGATGGGACGCTTTTTGTTGCCATGTTTCTACACTACCAAATGTAAACAAACACCAACTGCCTATCAATAAACTGCTTTAATATTTCCCATGACACACGCAGACACACAGAAAGGAAAGAAATGAGACAGACAAGCAGACAGATGGATAAAATAGAGTTTGAATGGATGAAGAGAGAGAGGAGAGAGAGACAGACAGACAGACAGAGAGAGGAACAGATTAAGAGGAGAAAAAGAAACAGATTAATACTGGAATTGTTGATAGAGAGAGAGAGAGAGAGAGAGAGAGAGAGAGAGAGAGGAGAGCGAGACAGACAGACAGAGAGAGAGAGACGGACGGACAAGGGCGAATAGAAAGCAAGAAAACTTCTAGATATATTCCTATACAGCGGCCCTGAACAATTCCCCATCTCTGTCCCCGAATTTCAGCTTGTTCTGGACAACTGTTCTTTCCTTGCCACTGCGCAGGTGGTGTGCTTTCTCCAGTTCTGTTATGCCGTCATCCTCAACACGCAAAACCAGTGTGGGGATGATCAAAACAATTTTGCTGAGCCCTTATTATTCCCAGTCGATGGGTATCGAGGTGCATGTCTGCGATGAATTCCACCCATCTTGTTATAACATATACGTACATGACCGAATAGTTGTTCCAAGCGGTCTACATCCATTACATGAACACAAAAACCGAAGAGATAGAGCATGTTTTATCTATTTTATTTATCCTCCCTATCTTTACCTTCTTTTATTTCTTTTGGAACACATCTTACACGCATAGGGACACCACACCCCGCAAGATTCCATGACTTAATTCCTATTGGGTCAAAAGGATTTAGAACCCAACCGAACAGGTAACACCCACTTGATTGACCATTAAGTTTGCATCCGACCGCAGGTTCAAAACCGTATCCCGTTGTCCCCACCTATATCATTCTATATTATGTTGTATATCACTTATACCATTTTATAGTATGTTGTATATCATTTATACTTATGGAAATATGCCATCAACACCCAACCAAAGAAGGGAAATCTGGGAGCCGTCTCGGCAAAGTAAAATGCTATGAAAATCAAAAGACAAACTACAGGTAAGGCCTGTGAAAACCAGTGGTGCAAAAAAAGGTTATATATATAGAGTCACAGATACAATATACAGTCACTCTGTGTTGTGTTGTGTGTGTGTGAGCGCACACACAACGAACTTTCTACCAGTGTACTTCTTCAGACATTAGCGTGACAAATACGATACCAATGAATAAAACAATTCTCCCATGGCAGTCTGCAGCAGATTTACTTACCTCATTCATCTCCTCTCTCTCTCTCTCTCTCTCT
>JADBJO010017449.1:0-37674 GCA_016801955.1 Conus betulinus | reverse complement strand
GCTGGGCTGAATTTTTACCCATGGCCACAGCGCACACAGCGGCTGTGAAACCTCAGGAAATACACCTCCTGCTGATGAGAAATAGTTTCCTAAGTCAGAAAATGTTACTTTGAAATTTCACGAAATAGCACACACTGGAATCTCTCCACCGGTGACTGATTTGTTTCATACCACCATGTGTTTTTTACAAAACGAGCTTTGGCACATACTCGTGTGAGTACTACGCTGTTGTAGGTTTACACATTCACAAATCAAATCAAAGGCTGGCTGTCAACGTGATAAGCGCATCTCCATTTTGATCATTACAACATTGTCAACTTTAGTTTTTAACACCCTCTCAATTCACACAAATAACGTCTCATTACTTAAAGATACAGACCAAAACAAAACACACTACTGATTCTTTGCCTCTACTTTTACATACAGACATGCCAAGGCCGCAAAATAAAATGGCTAAAAATTGGCAACATTTTACTTCCTAACATTTTACATTTCAAGAGTAACATTCTAGATCTAAGAAGAGCAATCGTATGCAATATCACCAAAGCTGTTGTGAGGACGTCTTCCCTGCAAGTAAACTTAAACAGCCAACAATGAAACCAGTAGATAAGGCAGCAACATCATCACAATCATCTTGGCGATTTTTTCTTCTGCTTTTTTGTCTGCTTCCTCTGTTTATCAGTATTACTTAGGCAGGCACCAGATTTACAACCATCTTCACTGGCTGAAAAGAAAATGCCCTGGCATTGTGACCAATCCATTATCACAGTTATTTAGCAATCACCAGATGTAGAATATTCTACATCAGCTGAAAATAAAAGTAGCAGGCATTTGGTGGCTGAAAGTGGTGAGTAGACAGCACCAAAACATGTTTGAATAGTCTGAGCCAGAAACCATAAAAACGTAAGTTTTCTCTTTTCATATTTCTGTTCAGTAAAATAGCCTCCCTAATTCTCAGACAAGTAATTAAGGATTCTTACCTGGTACAGGAGGAGGAGGAGCTGGTGCCTCATCATCTGGAGAAACAAAACAGAAAATACAAGTTTAACAGACTCTAGCATTACTAGCATGACAACGATACCAGCACTGACACCATCATACCCCCCACACCCCCCCCCCTCCACCCTGCTTTTTCCCACCTCTCTCTTTATGCTTTATAAAACAAAGAGAAGCACCGACATGTTTGAATAGTGTGAGCCAGAAACCATAAAAAACGTTAAGTTTTCTTTTTTTTCATATTTCTGTTCAGTAAAATAACCTCCCTAATTCTCAGACAAGTAATGAAGGATTCTTACCTGGCACAGGAGCAGGAGGAGCTGGTTCCTCATCATCTGGAGAAACAACACAGAAAATACAAGTTTAAAGGTCTACTTTAGAGATTTTTGATGATTTTGTTTAAAAACAGGTCTACATGTCATATGACTACAGTATGGTATTCATTAAAAAAAAAAAAAAAAAAAAAAACAAGATCGCCGAAAGAAATTTAATAGGCATAAAAATGAATTTTGCACACCTGTTCAAACCCCCAGCGCGGTTTAGACTGAAAACCGTGACGCCACTTGATGGAGTGGCCACCAGCTGCGACCTACACAACATGGTAACGCCAAGTAAAAACACGAGCTGCGATCCCCCACAGCCTAAAAAGTCATGAGGGGGTGGGCAGATCTTGTGCTGTAGGCGAGTGCAGCAGCTCAGCCGGAGACGGATATTTTTCTTTGCACACATTTCCATCTGATCCAGATACTCGAAAGAAGTGGTGGATTCGGTTTGTGCAAACATGCGGGCCGCTAAGTTCTTTTTACCACGTCAGTTCCAGCTGGACCGGGGAAACGAGCAATTCCGACAACTGCCTCCCTCGAGACTTTGGTAAAGTCCATACGCCTTTGGAATGCTGTGTTCGGGCGTCCAGCTGGAACTGAATAGCTCGTTTCTGTGGGCCAACTGGAACTGACGTGGTAAAAAAAGAACCTAGCGTTCAAACTGATATGGTAAAGCCCTTGTAGAAACATCCCCAGAGAGTCACATGGGCTGTCGCAATCATTGTCACTGCTTTTGCATGATAAATTAAATTCCCTAGCGAGATGTGCAAGAACCATCAGAATCGCTTTCTGTCGCCGTCACTGACACTCATGTGATGTCACATCCAACAGCAGTTAAGCCATGCCAAGATGTAGTTGATTACCTCCCGTTTTCTTGATTACAGGTGAAAATGCCCACTTTCGCGGATCAATTTTGTGTGATCGGGAGCGAATCAGATGTTTATTTTACCAATTTATCAAACATTTCATATTTCTGCACAAGCTGACCAATTATCGAAAACCTCTAAAGTAGATCTTTAACAGACTCTAGCATTACTTGCATGACAACGATACCAGCACTGACTACATCAATCCCCCCCCCCCTCCCCCCCACTCTCTTTTGCTTTATAAAACAAAGAGAATTGCACTGACATGTTTTTTTGAATAGTCTGAGCCAGAAACCATAAAAAACGTAAGTTTTCTCTTTTCATATTTCTTTTTTTTTTTTTAATGCTGTCCCAACTTCTGTGCCACCTGAGGCAGTGCACCCACGCCGCTCATTCCCACACCCCGTCCACAGCCACAGCCCAGTCAGCCCTGCCGCAGCCCCGACCACCAGCAATCTGTTCAGTAAAATAACTCCCTAATTCTCAGACAAGTAATTAAGGATTCTTACCTGGTACAGGAGCAGGAGGAGCTGGTTCCTCATCATCTGGAGAAACAAAACAGAAAAAAAATACAAGTTTAACAGACTCTAGCATTACTAGCATGACAATGATACCAGCACTGACACCATCATACCTCCCCTGCCTCTTTTTTTTCCCCCACTCTCTTTCTGCTTTATAAAACAGAGAAGAGAAGAAAAAAAAGATTGCCAGTCAATAAACATTATGTCTGAACCCACTAACCCACACACACACCCACATGAAATAACTAAAAAAAACAGAATCTTTAAAGCCAGTTAAAAGGCCATGGTCACCATAACAAGGCATTAAAAAGGCTAAAGACTATGAGTCTATTTTACGATGATCAACGAGGATGATAACAAAGGTGCTCTGCAGTTCCCTTTTTGGTTTGAGACTGCAAAACAGGACTGTACTCTAGGTTCAGTTTCATATCACAACTGGTTGTCATCCAGGCCTGTCACTTACCTGGCAGTGTTGGTCTGGGAATTTTGAGCAACTCTCTCAGAGACGCTTCTATTAATTCAAGCCTTCTTCCCAACTCAGCCTATAGCAAACTCTGGGTAGGAGCCCACTGGGGGTAAATTACTTAAAATAAATGGCTGTGACAGAAATAAGCCAAAGACCTTTCAATTCAGAATTGATGATGTTTACCTACATATATGATGTGTTTAATTTTTTTTTTTAGTTCCAGTAACTATGATGGATTTAAAAAAACTACAAGTTCCCAACTCCACTTACTCTCATCTCGGTCGGGCCCTTTTGGGGGCTGGCCCCAATAGGCCGACTGGCCTTCCTTTTCCGCTCTGCCTATTAAAGAGACACAGAAAAAAAAAAATCATTGTCACTTACCAACCGACACTATGGAAACCCATCTCTTTCTCAATGTTTTCAGCACATAAACCTTTCTACAGTTATCCTGCAGCTCAGAGGCAACTGCGGCGTGTTGCTTGCTATTTTTAAAAAGCCTATGGTGATTCAGCTTTACGACCTATGACACCTGAATGGACTGTGATATTTCTAACTGAAGGCAACTGGTTTGTGTCACAGTGCATGCAGGCTTTCAATATTGTGCCTGCCAAGTGTCACCAATATTATTCAATTTCACATATGTATCAGATGCAGTTTCCTGCTTTAATCTTGTGTGTGTGTGTGTGTGTGTGTGGTGTGTGTGTGTGTGTGTGGGGTGTGAGAGAGCAGAGAGGATGAGCGGAGAAGAGAGAGGAGGAGAGAGAGGAAGAGAGAGAGAGGAGAAGAGAGAGGGGGTGAGAGATGGGGGATGTGGGACAGAGAGAGGGCTGTATAGGCTTTTTTCTTCCGCCACTCCCATCCATTCAACCTACCATTATCAACGCACACTTGTGGTGTGTAAAGGAGAAAACCTTTATCAACATTTTGTTTCCCTTCCAGAATTATTTTTCTTGAAAATATACCATCTTTATATATAATCTACCATTATATAAACATTACATTTCCTTAATTCCCTTAATGCCTTGGCACATCTAATAGAAATATGTTTACCACGGACAAAACCACACACCACCAAAATGCCACTACCACAAATAAAAATCATACAATGTGAATGATGGCATTGTGAAGGGTGAATGTTAAGAAATTTCTCGCTCTCTTGTTCATGGTGCAGATATTGCACCACATTTTCTTTAGTCAGATGTCATCTTTTTTTTTTTCTTTTTTTTTTTTTTTACATGCCTTCATTTTGCTTACTTCAGCTAATGGATTGATGGCAAAAAAAAAAACAACAGGTACTGCTAATTCAATGGTCATTTCAAAATAAAATAAAGACTTTGACCTAATTTTTCACGTTGAATGAATCAGCGCTCACACATGTCATATATGGAAATGGAATGTGTGTGTGTGTGTGTGTGTGTGTGTGTGGTGTGTGTGTGTGTGTGTGTGTGTGTGTGTTGTGTGTGTGTGTGTCTTCTAGTGGTTAAATGATCCTCCTCGTACCTGAGGGTCCAGGCCCTCTTGCAGACGGCCAGTGTGAACATCCTGGTTCTATAAAACAAGAGTCCACAACACAAACATCAGTCCGCAAGCAAACTACAGAGAAACACAGCACTAAGTTACACTCTGTTTAACATCCCATCAATTGTAAATCAGTTTTGTATTTCAAAAACATCTATGAGTCACTCTGCAGTTTAAACTGAATCAAAAATCGAGGCATAATATAGTTTAAGGCAGAACCACCTCTGAAGTTTGAATTATACCACTATAAAGTAATTTGGCATTAACACATCTAAGTCCAACATGACTAAACTCCAACCTTGGTATTTGTGCCACCTTAAAGTAAAGCACTGTTGTTTGGTGTGTTGTGTGTGTGTGTGTGTGTGTGTTGTGTGTGTGTTTGTGTGTGTGTGTGTGTGTGTGTGTGTGTGTAAGACAGCATCAAACAACTCCAAGTGTTCATCTTACACAAACATTCCTCACACCAAACTAAAACAAAAGATGGAATAGCCACAAACGGAGACTGCTATTCTGAACAGAAAGCAGAACAAGCAGAACAGGATTGTCATAATAAAATAAGTAAACTTTTTTTAACTGCAAGATACAAAGATTGCAGCTAACCCCCTGAGAAAGTGAGGATTGTACTTGAACAGCAAAAATCAGGTCTGCTCAATCATCTGATTGTGCCAGTAGTAGATCTGCTCATTTTGGTGTCTCGTTACCTTGAACTGGTTTTTTTGTTAACTTTTTCTTTATTATGTCTACTGTGTTCCTTTCATATCACAACAATGTATCAAGCCTGACACCTCTTAGCCATTTATTTCTCATGAAATTTCATGAATATCCTATTGTGGGAATTGTTCTGAATATCCATCATTGTTTATTTTCTTAAACTCGGTTCTTCCAAATGTAGTGGTGAATTATTTTTCTTTTACCTTCAGTAAAAGCCCTTTGTAAATTTTAAAAAGCCTTTTTTCTTCTTCCTTTCAGTATCACTCTTAATGGAAGTTACATGTAATGTGACACTTCTGACAAAACCTGCCAGTGACAAAACCATGCTGGCTGACAACACATGCACAACACTTGGATCAAGAGCTAAGAACCCTAATTAAACACATTACCTGGGCTGAACAAATCTGAAAGGGACAGAAAACCCTGTAGCAAACACAGAAAAAAAATTCTGGCACTTTATTTTGCAAATAAAGTCACACAACGATGAAATCCACCCTAATTTGAGGTACAACATTTAAACCAGTACATACAGAAAACTGATTTACATATGTATACGTACTTGCTGTGATTCAAGCTGCCTGGAAGCAGATTTTTAAATTTATGCAATCCAGAAGCAGACATGTATAAAAATTATCATCTTAACTGGACTGACAGTCTCAATTCCATGGTTAGCTAATAGGCAAAAACCACTACTTTTTTCCCATAACGCGAGGAGAGAGAGAAGAGGGGGGAGAGGGCTGGAGGGAGGAGAGAGAGAGAGTTGGATGAGAGAGGAACTGAGAGGAGAGGAGGAGATGGGGCCGACGAGAGAGAGAGAAATGAGAGAGGAGAGGCGAGAGGGGAAGAGGAGGAGAGGTGAGAGGAGAGAGGGAGAGGATGGAGAAGAGATGAGAGGTGAGAGGGAGACTAGAGAGGAGAGGAGAGAGGAGAGAGAGAGGAGAGAGAGAGGCGAGGGGGAGAGAGAGAGCGTAGGGAGGGAGAGGGAGGTGCTCGGAGAGGTGACAGGAGATGGAGGGAGAGAGAATCAGATGAGATGGAGAGGAGAGAGACGGCGATGAGGAGAGCTGGGAGATGTGAGAGAGGATGAGGAGAGGGGGGGGGGGGGGGGGGGGGGGGGAATCAAGATTGAGAGGGGAGAGGCGAGAGGAGATGAGAGGAGGAGAGAGAAGAGAAGATGGGAGAGAGAGGGACGAAGGGAGGGACCGAGAGAGACTGAGATGAGGAGAGAGAGAGAGAGGAGAGAGAGAAGAATGATGGAGCGAAATCATGGATAGCCGATGAGAGGGAGAAACGAGAGAGAGAAATGGGAGAGAGGAACAGAGAGAGAGAGAGGAGGAGAGCGAAGAGGGAAGGAGATGAGAGGGGGGAGGGAGAGAGAGGAGAAGGGCGGGGAGAGTGGGGAGTTGAGAGCGGATCCCGAAGGAGAGAGAGAAAGAATCCAAGAGGAGAGAGGAGGAGAGGAGAGAGTGAGAGAGCGAAGAGAGAGAGAATTTTCTTTTTGATACCGACGAGAGAGATGAGGTGAGGGGGACGGCGTCGAGATGAGGGAGAGAGAGAAGACGAGGAGATGGACGAGCGGACGAGAGGATGGAGTGAGAGACGAGACAGAGAAGAGGGAGATGCGGACAGAAGGGAGGGAGACGAGAGACTTGAGAGACGAGAGGACGTGACGAGAGATGCGAGGAAGGGAGAGGGCGCGACGAGAGGAGAGACTGAGCGAGATGAGGGAGAATCAGATTTTCTTCTGTTTAAGTTGTTCTCTATTTTCAGCGCGAGGGTTTGAAGGACCACCCATGCTGGCCTGCTCTGCACTCGCACTCCCTTTCTTTACAAAAACCTATACTGGGGCCTTTCCATAATCCACAGCCACACAAGATGAAACACAAGGACGCCAACGGAGAGATAACACTTGGAATCTTCTCAGGGTCTTCAGTTGCATACTGTTAGACGCCTGTCGGTGTGTCTCTGGTGTGGTTCCTCAGCGGGGGTTGGTCGGGGGTGGTGCATGGTGCACGAGTGTGTGGTGGGGTGTGGTTTTGTGGGGTTGGGTGTTGCAAGGCATGGTACTTAGAGTGTTCCGATGGACCCAATCGAAATGAGGAGTTTTAGTGTGCATGCCAAACGTTGGTCGTGTGCGAGAAGTGTTGTGGATGTTAACAAAAGAAGAGAGAGAGGAGGATGTGAGAAGAGAAGAAGAGGAAAGATGAGAGTGTGTGCACGTGAGTGCGGTAGTGGTGTTAGTGTGTTGTGTGTGTGTGGTGTGGGGGTGTGTGTGTGTGTGTGGTGTTGAGTTCTTAGTGCAGTGGTGGTCAAATGCCAGGGCATGTTAATTAGAGAGGGAGGACCGGCCACAGATTGTGTGTGGAAAAGTTGGTTGGTGTGTGCGTGTGTGTGTGTGTGAGAGGTGTGTGAGTGTGTTGTTAATGGGTGCGTGCTGTGTGTGTTTGTGGGTGATGTGCGCCGCGGTTATATTCTATATATCTATCTATCGATCTAATCTATCTTATTTATATATATGTAGGTGTGTGTGTGTGTGGTGTGTGTGTGTGGTGTGTGTGGGTGTGTGTGTGTGGCATGGGATGTGTTTTAGGGGGAGGAGCTGTTGTTCTCATTGCTATGTGTATGTGTGTGTGTACGCGCAAGAGTGCACGTGCACTTATATGCTGTAATTGATGGTCTTGTTCTTGTTCCCCTAGTCATTTTCTGAATATTCACGCACAAAAAGTCACAACACACACACACACCACAAACAAACAAACAAACCATACACACATACCACGCACTCTCTCTCTCTCATCATCTCTCTCTCTCTCTCACACACACAACCACACACACACACACACACACACACAAACACACACACATGTGAAACGTGTGCGCGTACGTTCGCTTGCTCTTAGCCACGCACTAGACACATGTGTGCAGTGCACGTCTACACCGACACACGCGCGCGCACACACATGCATACACATATGCGCACAAATGAACACACCGCACACATGCGCACACGCCCCATACATAGAACACATACATACACACAGTTATGGACACACATATTGCTATTATTGCAGATCGTCTGCTCATACAAACCCACACAATTTTAAACACACCAACACACAACACACACACACCACACACACACGGCACACACACACGCACGCGGCTTCACTTATTCAAGGTCTGACCAGCGCGTTGGGCTAATGCGTAGGTCAGACATATGTTGAGTTATAGCCACGAGACCCTCTTCTTCAATTGTCTCATTATTGTTGTTAATTCAGTTATCCATCCGATTCAAATCATGCTTAGTGTGGTCTCAAAACTTAGAGAATGTGGTGTTGCATATAGGACTAGTCTGCACGCAGTGACGCCTCCTTAATGAAACTGAAACTATTCCATAAGTTGGGGCTGGGGGTTATTTTACTGAAGACATCCATATCTTTGCAAAATTAAAAACTGATACTCAATCAATCCCCCCCCCCCTTTCTTTATTTTAATCCTAGTTTTGTTTTCCATCCTTTCATACCAACGGCAGAAGTGTGGAATGGGGGAAGCGACAGGGAGTTCTTAGAGGTCTAATCATACTGAGTTTTAAATGATGATGATGATGATAATTAACAATACTTACAATGATAATCATCATCATCATAATCATCATCATCATCATCATGAGCATATCTTCTACAGCGCCCATTTAAACAATTTTATTTAGATTCCAAGGTGCATTAAGAATGTTTACAAATGTCTGTCTGTCTGTCTGTCTGTGTGTCTCACACACACACACGCTGGCACACAGTATCTTGGGGGTGTAACACACACACACACACACACACACACACACACACACACACACACACACACACACACACACACACTGCATAACAGAGGTGAGCAGCTCACCCATACACGAGTGAATGAGCGCATGCAACAGGCAGCAATATACTTATTTAGCAATATTTTGGGTGGTTTTTCTGCAACTAATGATTCAACATGTTTTAACTGCCGACATAGAGGGAGGGGCATGATGTAGTTTGAAACAATGAAAGAGAGTGAGTTCAACAGTGTGGTCACTGAAAAAGAGAATGCCCTAGTGGGAATTTGAAATACTGGATCATCAGACGAGTAATGGAGGGAGTGGCAGTGAGTGTCTATGGACTGGCACAATCAGATTGCTTTGAAAATTGTTACTGTATTTGAAAGTTGGTTCTCCTCATTTTCTTTCATATGGCCATCAAGGTACAAACCAGGTGGTTCCAAGCAGACAGATTGAAATCAAAGGAATGGGATTATTTGGGCGCTTGGAGCTAGTACAAAGACAGGGTCACAGATGAGTGCAAAGGCCTGAAACCCTATAAAGAGGAGGACACTTGTCTTATCAGCTCCCCCATGACTATACCATGAATAATTTTGCATGTATAACAATCTGACTTGGACAGAAGAAAATGGTTTTACTTTTTTAGCTTCGTAGTGGTTCAACTACACTCTAAACTAACCTAGAATTTGTTGATTAAATGCATCATTCACATTATAACGTGTGGCTCAATTTGGGAAATTAAAGTTGCACGATAACATGGATGGCTCCAATGGGCTAGAGTCATGTTTGTCAATAGAGAGTACTTCACTACTTATGACTCAAAAACTACACGTGCCTAAGTTCTCGATGTGTGTGATCTACTTACTCTCCTCAGTTCGTGGTCTTTTCGCTGCTGACCGTTCAAGTCACTGGACGCCTGCGCTTTTCTGCTCCTATCAAAGAAACACAGAAGACAAATAATAGTCACTTACCACTGACACATTCTCTCACTTATGGCAATTTTCATCATCCAGCAGTCATTGATCATTTCTACTTCTTCCCAACCAGCTTTCTTATAAGTTGTATTGATGACAAGACATCATTTCCACTTACGACATTGATCATCATCCAACAGTCACCGTGGCAATTAAAAATCTGGGAAGATGTCATACGGACATTAACTTTTCACATCTTTGTCAACTTTCCCCTTCTGTCACATCACAACTCGAACATAAAAGACACACACTCCCTTATATCTCTACACAAGGAGCCTCTTGCCAGGCTAGCATCTTTTTCACCTTACACAAGTACAATGGGTACTGTTGATCTGATTGTACTTCTGGTTAAGAGATAAGTTGTGCTTATGCTTGGAATTGCTTTCTGGGGTTGCAGTCTGCTCTGTCTGTGCCCTCTTTACCCACACCAACACCCTCCTCCTCTCTCTCCTTCTCTACATTAAACAAATAAGAGAAGAAAAAAGGCTGCATATCATTAAAGCTGAAAAGACATCAGAGAGAATAAGGAAGTTTTCATGTTTTGATTTAAAGATCATTTAAAGAGCTAGAATCAACGCTGTGAGCTCTGCATTGTAGATGAAACTGTCTGAAGGACTGAGTTCATAGCATTTCTGACAGGGAGCTGTTAAGCAGTAAGCAGCAGACGCAACCCCAAGTTTCAGATTTGGAATAACTAGTCAATGATCTTTGTTCATTCAGCCACTGAATTTACTGTACACGGATATGTATTACAACTCGATTGGCACATGTGTCATATCCGTTCCCCGAAAGGTTAGTATTGTCCAATGTTCAGGTACAATGTCACAATATACAATATAAGTCACAAATCACTCTGTCTGCCGTACTATTGAACAATTTCTGGAATATCTTGATACTGAAGAATATGTCTACACAGAGTAAAGACTTCCACAGCAATGACGATGTCCTTTACAGAAATTCACGTAGATAAACGTAGGTGGGACAGGTGAAGTAAATCTTCTTCTGCGTACGCAGGCTGATACTCCTGCGGACACCCCCTGTATAGGGAGTGGAATTTTGCATACAGGGGGTGTCCGCAGGAGTATCAGCCGGCGTACGCAGAAGAAGATTTACTTCACCTATCCCACCTACGTAAATCAAATTGATAAATAGGAGAGACAGATGAAATAGTTCACTTAGATTTACTAGCTGACCTGAAACAAATCAAACAGCCATCCTTAGGATTCAGAAAGAAACAGACTAATAAGCACGCATACAGACAAACACACACCCCCATGTACATCAACACTGCACCCTACCCTAATTGTGGCCCCTCTCAAATAGACCTGAAAAAAGAACACGTGGGATGGTGGCTGGACATACATACGCCTATAGGCCCATTGGTTGTGTGGCAAAGTGGTCTTAGGGCATAGGCAAGAGCCCGATCGAAACCAAGGATTTTCAATTTGATCTTACAAGTGCAGGATGCTCAATCTCATCTTCGTGCCTGCCACTTTGCACAGACCTTTCATGCAGACTAAAATCTGCTGGGTATTGCGGATCAATAGAGATAGCAGAGACAGCAAGCAGCCAGCGCTCAGGTCAGCCAGGCAAACAATCTTGAGACCAGACCAAAATTGATGTTTCTCTTCTCTTTTATGTCAGCAAGGATGGTCAGCAAGCATCTGTCAGCGAGACCCCGTCAGCAAGAACAACCCCGACGCACGCACACACTGTCCTTTTTATACATGCTCGTCGTCAATCGATCTAACGACCAACACTACCACATCAGCCTAACAACATAACATCGAAACAAATCTAACGACCAACTCTACAACATCATCCTACCAACATGACATCGAAGCAAAAATAA
Organism: Conus betulinus; assembly: GCA_016801955.1. Lineage (NCBI taxonomy): Eukaryota > Metazoa > Mollusca > Gastropoda > Neogastropoda > Conidae > Conus > Conus betulinus. The sequence goes on along the minus strand of JADBJO010017449.1, from coordinate 25,636 downwards.
TACTATAACAAACTATCGATAAACTCAGTATAATAGTCTAATTCTAACCAAACAATATTAAACGAAACTTAATCAAGTTTCCGATGATTTGCTTCCTAAAACAAAATGTAAACAAGTAAATCATCGTAGCAACTAGACCTTAGCAACTGTTACAAAATTAATATTCCCAAATGATTGATTTCTCTTTTTCGTTGATGTTTTTGTTATTATGTGTATGATTTATGTTCGACCTAAAAAAAAACAACAACACTTAAATGTTGCTTGTTTCGATGTAACTTATTTACCTATCTCCCATTGAAACATATGCTATTTCGGATCTACAATCTGATCTTTATGTTCAAAGAGCGTTTGACGTCATTCGTTTCTTTACGAGTGATTTCTCTTGGCTGAAAAAATCGTGAGCAACTTTTCTTCACTTCTCCACAGTTGGAGCACCATACTGGAATAATTTCACTAGGCCTGCACACATTGACGAATGATTACAATACACGACTGTTAGGCTCCCTTGTGATCGATCGGTCTACCTTCCTGCAAGAGAACATCGATTAGTACCACCGATCTGCTATATTTACCTCACACATGCCGTTAATCGTTCCTACACAGACCCGACCGACTCTAGAAGTGAACATTGGAGACTATAATAGGCAACACTGTAGTCGGTGTTGATTAGTCATCGTCAGCCGAACTCCTTTACAAGCTTGCAGATTGGGCGTCGCTAGATCTAAACTATAAACTTGGCTACAACTATGATAACAACGTCACACGATGACGACAAGGAAAAAAAATATTCATTTTGCGTACATGCCTATTCTTCAGCCGACTCTTATGTTGAATTGTCAGTATGAATGATATGTGTTGAAATAATATATGCAGGAGAAGGACAGATTGTAGGACTAGGCTTTGGCCTAAAAACTTAAGCCTTGCGTATTAAATCGATCAACCAGATCAACCAGTCAATCTCTCTCTCTCTCTCTCTCTCTCTCTGTGTGTGTGTGTGTGTGTTTTTTCACATACACGTGTGAGACTGTGTGTGAGTCAGTGAGTGAGAGAGAGAGAGAGAGAGAGAGAGAGAGAGAGAGAGAGAGTGTGTGTGTGTGTGTGTGTGTGTGTGTGTGTGTGTGTGTGTGTGTGTGCGCGCGCGTGTGTGTGTGTGTGTACTCCCGTTACAAATTATGAAGCAGGTAATAATATGTATCAGAGACGACTGTTTGTGCATTCCAGTCCGGCAAAAAATGTCGCCAACAACATTATATGCTGGTGCGACAACATTTGCTGAAACACATATATGTTTTGTGCATCAAACTATGGGTTTTATCAGTATGTCCGACGATATGATTGCGTCGTAGGCCACCTATATTACATCTGTGTCTGGCCTGTCCTCTTCCTATATGTAGAGACCACAGCGGCCCACACCGACTATGCTGGGCCATGGACTACGGAGCCTGGATGTTGTATGCACCAAACTGGTTGTACCAGCGTGTCTGTCAATCCGTTCAATGAACAAGCCACATAAAGTACATCTCTGATTAGGACATCTCCCATTACCACTCAAAGACCAATGCGTTTAACGACAAGCAATTACGTGGAAACGTATGTGGGGCATACACAGAACAACCATTCAGGTTTTATGCACCAGCCATTTTCCTCAGTGTATCTCTCCTGCAAACAGAACACACACACACACACACACACACACACACACACACACACACACACATATATATATATCTCCCTCCACCCCCTCCCCATCACCCCCACCCACCCCCACACACAGAAGGCTGCTTGTGTAAACATATAGCTTAGATTCATACTGACGGACACACTAGTAAAAACATAAATAAATACAACAAAACAAAACAAAGAATAAAAAAAAAAAACGAGCATGATGCCATTAAACATGCATAGCAGTTTAGTGGATGCATCAAAACAGTTTATACCCAGTTTTGTTGGAAATTAGCTCATAACGGAAATGGGAGTGTTACACTGATAAAATGCGCTGACTTTCCTCAGTACAAGGTAAGTGCAGTACTAGCATATAGCTTGTAAGAGTTCGTTGTAGATCCTGTGGTAGGTGCTCGACTTGCAGACGACAAAATACACCAGGCGGTATTGAAACGAAGACGATCCTTTTATTTACAAACGTTGAAGAATATGGGAACAAAAAACAAACCACTGACCTTCAGGTTCAATAAGCCGTACAGGAACTCAATCGTACATGCAGCACTAACTATTCTACTAATGGCAGCTTCTCTTCGACTGAACTCAAACTCAGTGAAAACTCGAACACTTCTAGACTAGAACTCTTCAACAAATCTCTCTCTCTCTCTCTCTCTCTCTCTCAGGCGCACACAGCTCTCATTCTTTGTATGATATTCAAGAAATATTCTCGAACCTATTCGATTATTCTTTTCAAGAATATTCTGCATATCAGTAAGCTTAACCAATAATATCGCGACGACCGTATGCAAATGTAATTCGGTCAGCTTCTACAAAATTCTCGAACTTTCGGCAAAGCACTAACGACTTACGGAAACCTGTTGAACATTCTAACATAATCTTGAATATTCCAATCGCATTATCAATCGATCCAAAAACAATACTGAACAATTAGGCCTACATTCATTTTCCAAACGTTTTAAACAAATCAACGATAGCGCTACACTGATCGAAAATGCAAAGATCTAAAAGCGATAAATAAAAGGAGGTTCCCAACGCGTCATTATTGCTATGACGTCTTTCACAAAATTCTCCCCCTTTCTTGTCTCCCTTTTAAATTGTAAATAATTCCGCACTTAAAGAAATTTCTCAAATTTCTAAAAACCTTTACAATTTGAAAGAAATGTCGAACGACTTTAAAACAATGATCAACTGGCAGCACACACCAGTTCAAAGTGTAAACTAGTACAAGTCTCATTTACTCACGCACGACTTAAAAAGTCCGCAGCCAGATTGTCTGTGCCTTTCACACATTTAACCTTCATATCAAAGTTCTGAAGGTACATGGCCAGCGCATGACCCTACTGTTCGCAAACTTGGCAGATTCTAAAAAGGATAAAGGTTTATGGTCAGTACGCGATACAAAGTGAACCCCCTGGAGAAACAGTTCAAACTTTCGTACTGCCCACACAATAGCAAGGCACTCCTTCTCCATGGTCGCATACCTCCGCTCTGCCCTGGATAGTTTCCTGCTGGCGTACGAGACTAGGAACAGCTTCCCGTCATGTTCCTGCATGAGGACTGCACCAACACCCTCGTCAGAGGCATCAGTGCTGAGCACAAACGTCTTGTTAGGGACAGGCAACCGTAGCACAGGTTCCTCGGACCGAGTGTTCTTCACAGTGTTAGGATCAGGAAACCACAGCACAGGTTACTCGGACCGAGTGTTCTTCACAGTGTTGAAGGCTTGGTCTTGTGCATCTCCCCACTCCAGTTGGTTGGGCTTCCCCTTGCACAGAAGGTCCGACATTGGAGCAGTCACAGTTGCAAAGTGGGGCATGTATTCTCTGTAGAACCCCACTAAGCCGAGAAAGGACGGCATTTTTTTTTTTTTTTTTTGGTCTGGGGACGAGGTGCTTCTAGAATTTTTGTCACATTGTCCTTGAGCACACGCCTTTCATTCCTTGCTGGAGACGGTGACCAATGAAGTCAGTATCATCTGCACCAATGACACACTTGCAGTCAAGTTGGCAGAAGACAGCCGTTTGAACAGCTCCCGAAGAATTTCAGGTGTTCTGTCCATGTTTTGGAATGGACCAGGATGTCATCCCAGTAGTATATGACACCATCCCATGTGCCCAATAGTTTTTCTCATGCCCCTCTTGAGTGTTGCTCCAGAATTCTTCATACCGAAAGGCATTCGGAGGAACTCGTACGTCCCATCCAGAATCACAAATGCAGTCTTTGGAATGTTTTCTTCTGGTATGGGGACTTGCCAATACCCCTTGCTGAGATCGATCTCGGAAAAAAAACTTTATCTCCACTCAGTCTCTGGAACAGGTCAGCAGCTATAGGCATGGGTTCAGGATCTAGTTAAATCAGCTTGTTGAGTCGCCTAAAACCGGTGCACACTCGGTTAGTAGTACCATCTTTCTTTTTGACAAACTGGCGACGTGTGTGGCGACCCTCGGGACTCTTGTATAACTCCCAGTTTCAACATGTCTTTGATGCCTTCTTTCAGCGACTCCCTGGTAGCATGAGGCAATGGGTAGGGCTTTGACCTGATAGGCTCAGGCGATGTCAGCTTCACTGATGCTGAATCAGCTCCGTTTCTCCTGGAAACTCAGTGAAGATGCTTGAGTACTCCTTTAACAATCTACGCATTTCTGTTTTCTGGTGGTTGTTCAGTTGTGACCCCAAAACTACACTGTCAATAGTTTCCTGGGATTTGAAATCATTGAATTCAAACAGTTCTTCATTGTTCACAGAACACAGACAACATATGGGCAGATGCTGCAGGATGGACAACTAGTGTCCACCCTGAACACCACCGGGTATGTGCAAGGTAGCAACAGAAAAACTGACATGTGATAAACTGCTATCAAGTAAAATGTATGACTATGAGTTTAGAAGACAGAGGAATGGCCCACAGATGTTTTCTGTTTAATTCTTTACTCTTGATTATGACATCAGTAATACTTTCAAACATACCCTTGTAGGTCACAACAGGAAGCAGACAATGTAATCAACAGAAAGAAAAAAAGAGAGGAAAATGTACATTTTGTCACTGAACAAACAACCCAACCAAAACCATATGAGCACCTTCCATCTGTGATTTTAGCTTAAGTCAACCAATCGTGTGGCTCACAGCCCCACAACCGCTATGGGCTATATCAGGGCTGACCCAGGAAGAAGGGAAGGAAGGCCTGTACCAGAAAAGCCACAACAACATGCCGTAACATATCAGAAAATGTCATTGGACAATTATTGAGAATATAAATCATGCTAATCCAGAATGACCATTCAACACATCTTATAAACTGTGGCCTGCTGGAGGCAGAGTTTGCAATTGATGTATAGAATTGAGAAAGGAAGAAAAGAAAGAAAGCATTCAAAGTCTACAACAATTAACATGGGTACAAAATCATCGCAAGTTCAGTGTGTGATGATTGTAATCAAGTCCTGTGAGTTAGTATGGTGGAGACATATTTGTGTTTGTGCAGTTTGTATCCTTCAATATGGCATTACAAGGTTATACCTTCACCTAATTTTGCCTTGAACAAAAGTGTGACATACCTGTACAGTATTGCAGACTTTTCCATTTGTCAATATGGGTTGAAGAACATCCTAGCAGAAAACTTTGTGAAACTGTGTATCAAGGTGGGGTCAGTTGATATACTACTTGCCTGTGTGAGTATGTGTGTGTTTTAATACTTACAGCGTAAATATTCTGTTTGACTGTATTACAAATGGGAAAACATGTGGAAATCCTTTGAAATGTATTTTATGTGGACGTGCAATGTGACTGATTACATGAGCTTGGCTGCTTTATGTGCATGTCATTGTGCAGATCTGGGCGTTTTATGATGGTAATACTTTGCCACAACACAGCCATTTCCTTTCTTGAGGACAAGTAAATCATCTTATGTCTTGATGTCTTACAGCCCATTGCAGCTCTCCACTAAACTGTTTCTACTTTCAACATACAGCTACAAGGGATGGAAGACTAGTCTGACTTCACTTTAACTGTTTCAACATACAGCAACAAGGGATGGAAGACTAGTTTGACTTCACTTTCATTGTTTCAACATACAGCTACATTACGGATGGAAGACTAGTTTGACTTCACTTTCACTGTTTCAACATACAGCTGCTACAAGGGATGGAAGACTAGTTTGACTTCACTTTAACTGTTTCAGCATACAGCTACGAGGGATGGAAGACTAGTTTGACTTCACTTTAACTGTTTCAGCATACAGCTACGAGGGATGGAAGACTAGTTTGACTACACTTTAACTGTTTCAACATACAGCCGCTACAAGGATGGAAGACTAGTTTGACTTCACTGTAACTGTTCCAGCATACAGCTACAACGGATGGAAGACTAGTTTGACTTCACTTTAACTGTTTCAGCATACAGCTACGAGGGATGGAAGACTAGTTTGACTACACTTTAACTGTTTCAACATACAGCCGCTACAAGGATGGAAGACTAGTTTGACTTCACTGTAACTGTTTCAGCATACAGCTACAACGGATGGAAGACTAGTTTGACTTCACTTTCACTGTTTCAACATACAGCTGCTACAAGGGATGGAAGACTAGTTTGACTTCACTTTAACTGTTTCAGCATACAGCTACAAGGGATGGAAGACTAGTTTGACTTCACTTTAACTGTTTCAGCATACAGCTACAACGAATGGAAGACTAGTTTGACTACACTTTAACTGTTTCAACATACAGCCGCTACAAGGATGGAAGACTAGTTTGACTTCACTGTAACTGTTTCAGCATACAGCTACAACGAATGGAAGACTAGGCTGACTTCATTTTTCAATGGAAGTGACCATTGGTTTCATATGAGCAGGAATTGCTGCTACCTACATAACAAAAACATTTGGTTTCATCTTGTCTCGGCAAGGGTGGCAGTGATAAATATCTGTTTCACTGGCAATGGACATGTCATCACAGATAACATGTACCCAACTTTGACAGTCAGAACACTGCTGCCATACTATTTCCTCACTGGTACCATTATCATCTTCACAAAAGCAAATGGCACATTTAGATGGTGTTACTGCATTCAACTTTTGGTTAACAGTTCACATTCTTTGACATCTGGCTTGCACAGTTTCAACCGTTTCTTTTTGGACTTTCTTTTCGTGGAAAAAAACATCATCCGTTTCTGGGTCTCAAAATTTTGTTTTCAGGGAATTTCTCATGTATTTTCAATTTCTTTACCTGACTGACCTCAATTGTTTCCAAACCATTTGAAATGCTCTTGGCAGATTAAACATTTTGAAATTACACTCTTTAGAGCTTCAATGCTATTAGCACTGTAATTATAGAGATCAGTTCATTTACTTCTTTGAGTGCGACATCCCGCAGTTCATGTAGTTTATTAGAACAATCATGTAGTTTATTAGAACAATCAGTGTTTGGTTTACAAATGAAACTCTTAAAATACTCCTTGCTGTCTATTGCACATTCTTCGTGCGTGTCAGCTTCTGAGGTCATTTCCATCATGACCTCTTGGTCTTCAGTTTGTGTTTCACTCTGAGATTTCCTGACAAGATGTTTGTGAAAGAACGATTTGCACTGCATGTAGATGTTTACATGACAACTCTCTAGTTATATATTCAAAACAAGTACATGAAAACTTATGCAAACATATCGTACATTCTTCACAAACCTGTCTGCATGAGCACCGCTGACATTCAGGAATTCTATTTACAAAGTAAACCCGATTACTGCAGTCTGCACTTGATGGCACAATCACTCGTCCTGATTATGAGTACGGACCATGAGTTATATCTTGCGCAGCTTTATGACTGTTTCGAATTTCACGTATTTTGTGAGTGACTTTCCCTTTTGGCATTAATTAACTGGTCACATGCCTTATCTCTTGAAATCTTCAGTAACACAAACAGCAAACTATCCACTCTTCTGTTTTGTTTTTGTGAAAATATAAGTCTTTCAAAACACGGTGAAATGCTTCAGCGTGCATGTTTGTGTTTGATAAACACCCCTTTCGAAAGCAGGCTGCCCATAATTCATATCTGTTATCGTGTACATAAGTTTTGACAAAATAGCGATGAAAAAACTGGATAAGCTTGCAGAATCTCTTCAATCTCTGTCAACATATTTCTGAATTTTCTTCATCTACTTTCTTTCCACAGCATGGATAAATGGGCATAGAAATAAACTTGTTGTTCTTTAGATGGGACTAATTCATTCAGTTTCTTCTTCCGTGCTCTGTCAACATGCCAGGAACAATAAAGTCTTTTTTGCGGCAAAGAAAACTCACGACACCATGCATTGTAAAATGCATTTGCCAAATCGCTCATAAATACACGAGCTGGATAATCTTGTCCATCATTAACCTGTTTCAATGCACTAAGAAATACTTGTAAAGCTTCTGTGTCCTCCCTATTGGAAACTGCTCATGCTACTGGAACCGCTTCTCCAAAATCATCAATAACAAGGATAGTTAAATTAACAGAAATTCATACTGTGTTGTTGAATGAGTGGAATCAACACAGATCATCTTATGTGAAAAGCGTTTCATAATTTCCTTTTGAAATGCAGTTTGAATGCACATTAGGAAGTCATTCTGCTGCAGAATATTTTTTATCTTCAAGCTTTCCTTGGGGTTTATAGAAAATTATTGGGTTTTCAGTTTCCTGTTTCAGTTCTTCAATCCATATTTCTACACTTAAAGCATCATTAGAGCTCTTTTGAAAACGAGAAATATTATACTGTGTTTTGATATTCTGGATGTCTTTCCTTGTTACCAGGGCGTCTCTGTTAATGTTGTCTATTTTGTTCCTAATGTCATCAAGAATATGGTTTGTCTCAACACCACTGGCAAGTTTAGCAGCAATTAAGTTTCGCAGATTTTTGGATAATTTAAGATGGCACAGTCTGTTATCATGCCCAATATGATCAAAACAAAAACTCAGCATCAATTTTGCCAGTCTCTTTACAGTGAGTAGCTGTTATGTAAGATGTACACATACCATTAATTTTGGAGGAACCCTGAGTTTTTGTGTATCTTTTCCGATTATGCTGTGATGATGTAGATGAATATTTTGCGGACCGATTGCAATAATAGTATTCTGTGGTGTGATCTTTTCTTTCTTTGCCTTTACTTCGCTTAACAAAATATGATAAACTTTCCTTTGCAATGTTATTCTTCCATGCTTCAAAAGCTTCTCTGTCACTGAATGACATATGACAAATTTTCATATCTTTGTTGTGTGCTGCAATGTAATGTTGTACAAGTTCTCCCTTGGTTGCTAATGTTTGTGAACAGAGGTAACAAGGCAATGTTCCAATAAAAGTTACAGGCACAGGTTTAGTTGGATGTTGTCGTTTACATGCCTGACAAGACCATCCCTTCGAGAGAATATTGTCGAGCAATATGGACATAATTGCTGTTTGGTGTACTGTTAGTGAAAGGGTTGGGTTTTCTGATGGCGTTTGAGTGGGGTGTTTTGCTGGCGCTTGGGTTGGGTGTTTTGGGGTGTGTTAGAGTTTGGTGTGCCGTTGGTTTTAGGACTTGGTATTCTGTTGGTGTTATGCTTTGTTGTGCTGTTGTGGTTGGGTGTGCTGTTGGGGTTAGGCTTGGGTGTGCTGCTTTGGTTGGGTGTGCTGGTGGTGTTATGCTTGGGTGTGCTGTTTTGATTGGGTGTGCTGTTGGAGGTAGGCTTGGGTGTGCTGTTTTGGTTGGGTGTGCTGGTAGTGTTAGTCTTGGGTGTGCTGTTTTGGTTGGGTGTGTTGTTGGTGTTACAGTTGGGTGTGCTGTTTTGGCTGGGTGTGCTTTTGGTGAGAGAGTTGGGTGTGCTTTTGGTGTGAAGGTTTGGTGTGCTTTTGGTGTGGTGGTTGGGTGGTTTGTTGTTTGTGCTCTTGGTTTGGGAGTTTGATGTGCTGGTAGTTTCTGCGCTGGGTGTGCTGGTGGTTTTGCTGTTGCGTGCGTTCTTGGTTCCAGGGTTGTGTGTGCTGCTGTTTTCAGGGTTGGTTGATCCATGGTGTCCAGAACTAAATGTTGTGTTGGTTTCAGGGTTGGGTGTGGATTTATTGTCTGAGAAAAAGTGAGAATTGTGTCCAGAACTCCAAGCATTAGCAGACTGCCTTTGGTTTGAAAACTGTGGCGATGCCATCGCCGGCATAGCAGCTTAATGTTAATGCTTCCTGCAGCAAACCATGACATAAGAACCCTTCGAAAATAACAGGAGAATTTCGAAGGGTTATGTATGTAGCTCTTGCTGGGAGAACATGGACCTATCATCCGCCTAAAGAATTGTGGAGCATTCCAGCTGTCACAGCACCCAGAACTGCAATTACCCCGCAGATGTTGGAGCATGTCTGCAGCAGGTAGTTCAGACACAAAGCAGAACATTTATGTTTGTATCCATGTTCTGTGGGAGAGTGTGCAGAACTTAAAAAACAAAGGACTCAGTGCGCTGCAACCCAAAAAAATATGTGAAAGGTTCTATAGCATGCAGCAACCCTTGTGGGCAATCCCACCCCAGTGTGTCACAGCACAAAACCGTTGCCTGACACCAGTCTGAAATGTCAACATAGACCAGAGGCCAGTGACATCCAGACCTTGTGGTGTCTGCAATAAATACAGTGCCATCACTGTTGCGCCCAACATTGACAACAAATGCCAAGTTCTTAAACAGGCACCAGGGACCTTTTACAACCGAGTCCCTTGAAGTCATTCAGAGTGGCCGAGTTCAAACACAGGCCGATTGTGGACTGCGATTGATGATTCAGCTGGTCCAGGATCCACACAATGTGGCTAGAAAGCAGCCAGTTTTCTCCCACCAGCATAGCCAGTTCATCTGGCGTCGCATCTGAAACATAAAAAGGTAGCATACATTATACATGTACACTTTTCAGCAATTACATCTTGATAAAGAAAACAAAAAAACACACACACACACACACATATACAAGAAAGCAAGACAGATTCTGAAGTCAAAGGCAAAAAGTATGTAATTCTTAGGCATCTAGCCCACAGCAACTGAAGTGAAACACTAATTCAAATAACATGTTATGTGTCCATGTGAATCAGTGAATGTCACTGAGAGCGAGACCCTGTTTTGCCATACAGTACCCTCCGCCTATACCCATGCAGCCACCAGTTGTACTGGACATTGATTATACCATCACAGTCAAAGAGTTCATGACCGAGGGCCTTCTTTCATATGAGTAAATACTTACCGGATATACTGCGTAGTCGTGGTATATATGGACATATGTTATACTGCCCCCCTGGAGCACCTAACTGTGGATATACCGAACATGGTGTATACCATGGGAGATCCCTTACCCAGAAGTCCACTCTCCGGATATAAAGCGTCACGTCAGGGATTCAGACATTGCTGTCACATCCTAAGGATTGCCTAATAATTCAGATATCACTAACAGTAAGGGTCCGTCATTCTTTGACCACAAGGTCAGACTAGGACTTGGTCTAAAAGTACTGCTTTGCGAGAAAGGCTGTCTAGACATTGCACAGTTTGTGTCACAAGAACATACAGACTCCTGAAGGTGTTATTAAAGTAACTCACCGTGTACTGCCATTGTCTTTTTAAAGTGTAGTGTTGTGTCTATTTCGCTCAAAGCTTACTTAAAAGAAAGAGAAATAATGTTATAAAACAAAGTTAATAAATAAGATGGTAAAGTGAAATAAGTATGGAAAACAGACTGAGATGAAATTACTTTTGCAATTTTTAACTGAATGAATTTCCTCTTCATTGGAAATTCATTAAAACTATGGACTTTTAGATTTGTATCCAAAATGTTAAATTTCAAAACTCTATCAGGAGATTCCACTTACTTTCTGATTCATGACTCAGATTATGCAATCTGCCATTCAACACACTGTACATGTATGCTGAGTGATGATAAAACTAATTCACAATATCCTGTCTTATCTTGCCCCACTCAGTACACAGGCTAATATAAAGTTCCCAATCTTACAGCTAATACTAATACCTCATTTCATCCCTGCTTTTTGGTGTACCACAGAAAAACACACACTACTTGGTACTTCAGTGGTTATACTTCATACTGCTTAAGTTATCCCCACTTGAACACCACAAACCATGTATTTACATTCTTTTCAAAATCTCAAATCTCAACAAAAATGTTAATACATATGCCAATAACCTTTTGTGCTTCTTTTCCTTATATATTGAATATTCGAAAGCATGGATGAATCAGTTATGTAATTAACTCGAAGTTTCTCTCTCTACACTTGAGCAAGAAATTACTTTCTTAATTCATGTTTAATCATAACCATATCAGTAAATGAATCGTGTGATGCCTATATAGCGTCAATGAGGGAGAATTATTCTAAATCTAATGTTTTTACTATCAGTATCAGTACTCCTAAATATTGAACATTATGTGGCACTGTTGAGCAGAACTGACTTTTGCGAGATCACCGCACAAATATTTCTCACAGACATGTGTACACATAGTCTCTCACACACACACACACACACACACACACACACACACACACACACCAGTAGTCCAGACTAGCTGATTTTCACATGTATTTACAGTCCCACACTTACCACACTGAGGTAGCATGACGTTTGCCTCACAGTTGGAGATGACATTCTGGAAAGCCCGTGTCAGTGTTGTCATGTGTAGCCAGACATCCCTGTCCATTGGAGGATGCTGGAAAGCCTGGTTAAACCAAGCCAGTTCCCTGGCATGTTCACCTGGCCTTTCCATTTTCCTTGGTACCCCTTGTGTAGAACCTGCAGAAAATGTTGAAAAAATAAAGTGATGCGCATGATAACTAAATTCACATTAAAGTTATTGTATTTCAGCACTGAAATGAACACATTTTTTCTACTTGCTCATATTCCTTAGACAAACCTTCAACATCTTCGTTGGTCAATCAGTGTCTTTTAAAATGGAATGTTTAATTTGGAATCAGTATTGTCATTGAAGTGGACTACTTCAGTTTGATTTGAAATAACTAGTATAATTACACTTTAGTTTTATATACATATTTATATCAGTATGATTATTGATATATCATAGTCTGCCTCTGTGATGTATGTGAACACCTTGGGATGTTTGTTTCCATGATCTTAGAGAGACAGAGAGTCTCATTATTTAATTGTAAACGTAACTATCTAATTATAACAACAATAATAATACCATACCATAGCATAGCATAAACAGCACTACAGGCTATTTTACGTTAGCCTTTGCCCTCTAGATTTTTCTTTTCATTCCCTGATGACTAGTAAGGCATCTGTGTTCTACTAATTTAAATATGTATATTGACTGAATACATTTTACTTCGAAAAAAAACTTGTCTACAATATTTTTATATGTATTTAATGATTTTGCATTGACTGCTTCATCAGGAAGGTTATTCCATGCATTGATTAATGTACTAGTAAAAAAGTTTTGTGCAAGTGCAGTATCAGTATCTTTTTTTATATATATATATATATAATAGTTTAAAGTTCTATCACCCTCACAAAAAGTTAGTAGGCCATTTGTAGTAGAATAATCATAGAGATGATGACAAATCTTGTAAACTTCAATCATATCACCCCTGAGCCTTCTATACTCTAAACTAGGCAACTGCAGATAAGCAAGTCTTTCCTCATATGTCATATCAGCCACACCAACAAACTTCTTGTAAACCTTCTCTGTACACTCTCCAGTAGATCTATGTGCTTCCTCAAATGTGGACACTACACTGGGTTACCATATTCCAGTATAGGTCTCAACAGAGCTTGGAATAAAGGAATATCATATAACTTTTGATTTGTTAGTAAAATTACTAAGCAGAAGACCAGACATTTTATTGGCTTTTAATACTGTATATTTGTGATTTGAATGTGAACCCCGGGTCCACAAAACCATCCCCCAATCTTTCTCCACTTCAATAGATTCCATCCACCTGTCTAACCTCTTCATCTTCCATGTAATATAGATGATGGAGGGTATTTAACCAAGGTGCATAACCTTACACTTTTGACCATTTAATTTCATGAACCAAGTATCGGGCAATGAAACCAAGTTGTCTATGCAAGTTTGAACTTTCTTTCTTGAGTTTTCATCATATTCAACATCATTGTACGCCTTAGTGTCATCTACAAAGATCTTCATATCACAGTCTACAACATTCAGTAAATCATTTATGAAATACAGGACAGAGTAGGACCCAAGACACTCCCCTGAGGTACCCCACTAGTGACATCTATCCTGTCTGCACTAACTCCGCTATGACTCGCATATTCCAGTTGTTTGAACCCATTGAAAGTAATAAGCCCATCGTGTTAGACCATGTCATAAGTGCGCCTAGACCATTCAAAAGAAAGACAGAAAGAAAAGAAGGAATGAAATAGAAAGTATAGAGCCAAGCGGCACACTGGTCAACTTCTATTCAACGTTGTTTCGAGATAGATCTAATTGCAAACTGATATGTGGTCAGTGCAAAAGCAAAGGTGCTTACATCTAAGAATGAGCCAGGATGCAAGAGCAATAACAAAAAAAATATGCCCCCTAAATATAGAGGAAATAGATTTCCACTCTGATTTAAAAAAAAAAAAAAGTCTAACTACGTAAGGCACATTCAAAATTGACTCAATATAGGCTTATACTGAAATCAGTGCCATTCCTTCATATTTCCAAAAATTTAGTGGAAATCACGAGCAGGATCACAAAACACATCTGCCATTCCCAGCATCACCAATGATAAACTGTCAATGTCATGTAATGTTGAATTTAACACCATAGAGGTAAAATATATATATTATATATATATATATATATATCTATATATATATATATATATATAAATAACGTTTTTTATTCAGTCATGAACACTTACCTTCGGTTCAGAATACAAGAAAAAGTATTCATACTCTTTTGCCGGCAATTCTAAGACTTACTTTTTTTCTCTATTAAAAAATGCAGATGTCTGCGTCACACATCTCATTTTCTTAGTTGACGATTAATCACTTGAACATGGACGCCCACGTACAATTACCAGTATGACAAAGTATATAGTGTACATGAGGTCCAAAGGGATGACTTACCACTTGCATGAAACGAAGGCATGTTGACACAAGGAAGTTGATGCAAAACAGTAGATCAGATGAAATCAACTGGAAGCGGACAATGGCCGGCGTCAAGGAGCGGGAAAAGAGCAACCGAACGCTTCGCGGGTAAAAGAATGCGATACTCACTAAGACAAGAGTACAGTAATCGCAGCACCATCAGCTGATTAGGCGTACATGTTCATGGAATGGTTTGCCCACGCGGTATGCTAAATTTATCCGAAAGGGTATTCCTCAAACAAAATGGCGGCAAAATACGTCATCCATAAACAGCCAATCAGAATTGGGTGTATGGGTCTCCGTTTAGCTGCACTTCGAAAAATGCACATTAAAAGTAAAGTCAGTATGCTCTCATTTCGTATATCGCATGCCTAGGATCTTTTCCGCGCAGGCTTGCGACTATACGAAATGACTGACTGGCGCCAGCTTCCCTTGAGCAAGTCGCCTTTTCCTTCAGGGTAGTGTCGATGTGTCCGCGTGCCACTGTGTCCGCGTGTCAGTGTCCGCGTGTCGATGGTGTCCTATTTCAATGGACTGTACCAACTAGCTTGCAACACTTTTTTTTTTTTTTTTAAATGAAATTCGACATAATTTTTGTTATTTTAACCCCCCTCGTCACATAGGGGAGGGTGGCAGTCTGGAATCACTTGATGTTTGATGTGAGAATGCAATCATCATGAAACATTGAAACCCCTACTCATTCTAAAGGTCGTGCATCAATGGTCAAGGTCAGGATTGCCATATGAATTGTTAAATTCAAAGATATAGATTGCCCCAGTAGGCCCACGATTTTTGTTTTATACCCCAAGTCACAGCAACGATCACAGCACCGACTTCGGTTGAGAACAATACACAACAATGAGAAACTGCTTCCAAAGCGATGTGGATCAACCACGGTTCTGACAATGTGTATAACCACCTGCCGGCGAAAAGAACCACTGGGGGAGTACCTGACTCTGTAGATCTCGGTTTGAGAACAGCTTATTCTTAAGGGTCTCCAGCCAACAGTACCTGATCTCGAACACAATTGGCAAGGGTTGTGCAGTGCATTCTTTCAGATCGAGCAAAACGTCAAGACAGCGCTTGACGTTTACAAAAGAGCAAGTAAAGCAATTCTGCCTGTTAAAACCTTAGTCCTAATGATATTACAGAGGGAATTCTTTGCTTATGTTTGTTGTTAGCGCAGAAATGTTTTTGAAATTTGATAAGGGAGGAAATCTGCATCTGCATTCAGATCAGCCTCACCAACGCATCAGTCCAAAATCTATCACGAATCTTCTTTGTCTAGCTGAATTCCGGGTTAACACGTTCAGAATGGTCCTGTCTGTAATCATGCCTTTTGGTGGTCAGCTCACAATTCTTTTTTTTTTTTTTTGCCAGATCGAAAATGAATTCAGTTTCTCCCTTTTTGTAATGCGGTGATCGACATCTGGTAGGAGCATGGGCAACAAGGACGAATGATTAGGAATCGGTTAAAGGTTGAAAGAAAAAAGAAGAAAGGTACGGTGAAATGGCGAGAGCAGGGATACCGATTATATTGTTAAAAAAAAAAAAATGTTTGTTTCTCCACGCTGTGGGCCCGCGCGCAGTCCGCCTATTTGTGATTTATGCTATCCCCTGAGTAATTTACCTGGTACGTCTGCAGTCATCGACGGGTTTTTTGTCGTTGTTTCAACTGTAATTGTCAATTAGGCTCTTTAATCTTCGAGCATAAATCTTCTTTAATCTGTCTGTGTTTAGTCTGTCTGCGTGGCTGTATCTTCCTGTTGTCTGCGTCATTTCCTCTAAGGCTTGCGTTCTGCCATGGTGCGGAGGACTCTGGCAGCGTGAAAAAAAAAAAAAGAAAACAGCAAACAGACTGTGCCGTTTGTGACCACAGGGCCTCCCTTTACACCCCTTTTGTGTTATTTTCAAAGGTGAAGAAGCTCGAGATGCGTTCCATGTGATGTACCCTCACTGTAAAACATGTAATCACAGAGAACTTGCAGTAACAAACGATGTCAGACATAAACACTTTACAGCAGACTCCATGAAAATTTTGTTCAGGAGAAAGCTGTCGTCTAAAAACATGAACACAGGAAAAACCCCAAGTCGTTCTGAAGGCAGGATCTGAAGAGAGATACGGTGCCTGGTGACAGGAGCAAAGGAAAAAGGCACTCTTTTACAACAGGAACACAGGAAGAAACCGGTGTCTGAGAACGTGTGATCAGAGGAGAACCATTGTTCTGAGAACAGGAACACTGGAAAATCTCAATGTTGAAGACCAGCATGCGCAGGAGAAACAGAGTCTGAGGAAAAATCAAAGGTGAACAAAACATGCACTCTTGCAGACAGGATATCAGCAGAAAACTGGTGTCTGAGGAAAGGATCACAGGAGAAACCTTGGTGTTGAGGACAGGGATCAGGTGGAAACCTGCTGTCTGAGGACAGGGATCACAGGGGAACATGCTGTTGAGGACAGGATCCAAGGAGAATCATGCTGTCTGAGGACAGGATCACAGGGGGAAACCTGCTGTCTGAGGACAGGATCACAGGGGAACCCTGCTGTCTGAGGACAGGATCACAGGGGAAACCTGGTGTTTGAGGACAAGATCACAGGGGAAAACTGCTGGTGTCTGAGGACAGGATCACAGGGGAGGAACCTGGTGTTGAGGACAGGATCACAGGGGAAACCTGCTGTCTGAGGACAGGACACAGGGGAAACTTGGTGTCTGAAGACAGGATCAACAGGAGAAACCTGGTGTCTGAGGACAGGATCACAGGGGAACCTGGATCTGAGGACAGGATCACAGGAAGAAACCTGCTGTCTGAGTACAGGATCACAGGGGAAACCTGCTGTCTGAGGGACAGGATCACAGGGGAAAACTGCGTCTGAGGACAAGATCACAGATTAGAAAAACGTGGTGTCTGAGGATAGGATCACAAGAGAATCCTGCTGTTTGAGGACAGGATCACAGGGGATATTTGCTGTCTGAGGACAGGATCACAGGGAAACCTGGTGTCTGAGGGACAGGATCACAGGGGACACCTGGTGTCTGAGGACAGGATCACAGGGGAAACCTGGTGTCCTGAGGACAGGATACAGGAGGAAACCTGCTGTCTGAGGACAGGATCACAGGAGGAATCCTGGTCTGAGGACAGGATCACAGGGGGAAACCTGCTGTCTGAGGACAGGATCACAGGGGAAACCTGCTGTCTGAGGACAGGATCACAGGGAGAAACCTGCTGTCTGAGGACAGGATCACAGGGGAAACCTGGTGTCTGAGGACAGGATCACAGGGGAAACCTGCTGTCTGAGGACAGGATCACAGGGAAAACCTGGTGTCTGAGGACAGGATCACAGGGGAAACCTGGTGTCTGAGGACAGGATCACAGGGGAAACCTGCTGTCTGAGGACAGGATCACAGGAGAAACTGGTGTCTGAGGACAGGATCACAGGAGAAACCTGGTGCCTGTCTGAAGACAGGATCACAAGAGAACCTGGTGCCTGAGGACAGGATCACAGGGGAAACCTGGTGTCTAGGATCAGGATCACAGGAGAAACCTGCTGTCTGAGGACAGGATCACAGGAGAAACTGGTGTCTAGGGACAGGACCACAGGAGAAAACCTGGTTGTCTGAGGACAGGATCACAGAGGAAACCTGGAGTCTGGGGACAGGATCTCAGGGGAAATCTGGTGTCTGAGGACAGGATCACAGGAGAAAACTGTTGTCTGAGGACAGGATCATAGGGGAAACCTGGGGTCTGAGGACAGGATGACACGGAGAAACCTGGAGTCTGAGGACAGGATCACAGGAGAAACCTGGTGTCTGAGGACAGGATCACAGGAGAAACCCCGTTGTCTCAGGGACAGGATCACAGGAGAAACCTGGTGTCTGCAGACAGAATCTCAGGAGAAACACGGTCTCTGAGGACAGGATGACAGGAGAAAACTGGTGTTTTGGGACAGGACCACAGGAGAACTGGTATTTGCAGTAAGGATCACAGAAATAGTCCAGTGTCTGAGGACAGCAGTGTAGGAGAAACCTGATACCTGCTGACAGGATCAAAGGAGAATCCTAGTTTCCATGGATACCCTGGTGGACCAACACGTAGTAAAACACAGCCCCCATACGGTGGCTGTTGCTCTGAAGATTACCACTCCAGAAAACGAAGGATACAAAATATTAGGACAGCAGCGCGAAGAAATGAAGTTGAAAGGGAAAAGTGCAAAGGGCACAGAGAGTCGGAGGGAGAGAGAGAGAGAGAGAGAGAGAGAGGAGAGAGAGAGAGTGGAGGAGTGTGTGTGTGTGTGTGTGAGTGGTGTGTGTGGCTGTTGTGGAGGACAGTTGAGTCTTTGATTGAGGTAGAGAGAGAGGAGAGAGAGAGAGAGAGAGGAGAGTGTGTGGTGTGTGTGGTGTGTGTGTGTGGTGGGTGTTGTGTGTGTGTGTGTGTGTGTGTGTGTGTTAAGTTGTATCCTAATAGTGTTATAGACGGGGAAAAAAATAAGTGTTATACGTGTGTGGGTGTGTGTGGTGTGTGTGTGTGTGTGTGTGTGAGAGAAATGAAAACAAGTTTAGTAGGACTGGAGCATAATGCAGGGGAGGGGGGGGGGGAGGAGAAGGTTTGCGGGTGGGAAATGGGGGCATCAGGGTGGAAAGGAGGACGGAATAGAGGAAGGGTAGGAGGGTGGGGGTGGGGGGGGATAATCATATATATCATATAATCGTAACTCTTTATATCAATGTTGTACAATACAACAATTTTAGTTTGAAGTACATCAGAGATAGATACCAAGTGGACCGGAATTAAAAATTTCAGAGAACACGCAAAGTAATGAGTGATTATTTAAAATATTTTTCAGTGGATAATGGTGCACTGGCTGACAACTGATCTGCTAACTTTATCTTAGGAACAAAGTGCCTAACTCTGGGCAATGAAGAAGTAAGTGGTTACAGTAATTTGTTTGCCACATATGCAATGTATATTTTTAGAATACTTGTTCTAAAAGCATTTAATCGGAAACTATACATCAAACTAGTAACATGTCTGGAATGCATTACAGATAAATTGTTTAAAAAGGATTCGGATTTGCTGCATTCTTTACTTGTACACAGTGCTGGTAATACTGACTATTTGTTTTTTTTGTGCAGTTCAGCAACCTGATTTTGAGACACTTTTCTATGCGCTGGTTAAATTCATGCAGATCTAGTCGAATGTCGAGAAGCTGTGATCCTTCTATATTTTTTGCTGCCCTTTTAGCGCATGATCTGCCCACTCGTTTGGAGTGATTCCGGATGTGAGAAGGAATCCAGCAAAAGGTAATACTGGTACCCTTTAGAGACAACTCAATGAATAATATGTTTTATTTCAATAGTCATTTCTAGTCGTTTTTTTATGCCTCGGGATTTAATGGCTTGTAAAACAGACTTTGAATCCACACAAAAATAAGATTTGCATGTATCCGTCGAAAGATCTACAATGTAATTTAATGCCATAAGTATGGCTACAAGTTCAGCAGTAAAAATGGAATAATGTTTACCAATGTAGTATCGTTTTCTGTTTTGTTTTTAATGAGGGTATTACAAAAGCTGCACCAGTATTTCCATCATCAAGAACTGATCCATCGGTATATATCTTTAGGTAGTCTGTATACTTACTTTCCAAGTGGGAATCAACTAAACATTTTAATAGATTAGGAGAATGGTTGCTCTGTATTACAGATAATAGCGGAGGCAAATGTGTTAATGGACTTCAATGACTGTATTGTTCTAGCTCTTTTTGCAAAGTCGGTTTCTGAATTAAGATTTGTTTCTTTTTGTGAAAATGTTTCATAAGCAGAAGTTTTAAGGATAAATTTTCGCTGCTGAGGCTTTTCTTTGTTCATTGAGGGGTTGAATACCTGCTTCTGTGTAAGTTGTGTGTGTGTGTGTGTGTGTGTTGTGTGTGTGTGGTGCGCGCGCGCACGCGTGCGTGCGTGCATGCGTCCGTCCGTGCGTGCGTGCGCGCGCGCGCGCGCGCGTGCGTGCGTGTGTGTGTGTGTGTGTGTGTGTCTGTGTGTTCTGCTGTGCGTTGTGTGTGTGTCAGTGTGTGTGTGTGTGTGTGGGTGTGTGTGTGTGTGTGTGTGTGTGTGTGTGTGTGAATTGTTATCTTCTCGTATTAAAAAACAATTTTGTAAGTAGCCTGAGTTCAAAACAAATACCCACATACAAAAACTGTCTGCGACGTTACACAATATTTGCTTGAAAGAAACAATCATCAGAGAGAGACACCGGAGGGAGGGAGCAAAATCTCTGTGTCAAGATTGGACGAATCCTGGACCCATCCGCTGATCCAGATCCGCATCAAGGAGCGGCATCAACATTCAGTAGTTTCATCCCCTGTCCACCGGTTTCCCCCTTTGCACTAAAGGTTCTGGTTTTGTTGAATATGTTTTATCAATATTTTCACAACACAACAAAGGAAACATTCATTCTAACGATGAATTTGACTGTACCATTTATTATTATCTTTAACTGCTGTTTTCGACCATTACATGGCTCTGGGAGGGTTTTACATATTGTCATAAAAAAGGGGAGGGGGCGGGGGCGGGGGCGGGGGGGCGGGGGCGGCAAGGGGGGCGTGAAATAAAGGAAGGAAATAAAATCCTCTTTCCTTCCTTTTCCTCTTTTCCTGTTTGATATTGTATACTGTTTTTCATGGAGTTACGGGAAAAACATCCTGGAAGTGGAAGGAAGGGAGTATAAAACAGTTGCAAAGGGCAATGCTTCACAGTAATTGACGAAATATTATACTAGAAAGAATTCAACCCCTCCTCCACTTATTCCTACGGCTTAGACAGCGTGCACATATCTGGTGACAGCGCTAACTTGAAAACAAAAATGATAATATCGTGACATAGTTGCTTGTACAGACTCTTTAGACGAACAAACGTAACAGATCCCTCTTTCATTCCTTAGTATCCAAGATGCGAAATCCCTATTCGTTATAATTATGACCAGTATAGACATCTCTGAACCAGTATTGGTGGAATAGTCCTGCATAAGGAAACCATCATTACCATTTCTGCATATTGACTGTTGACTTTTGGCATCGTATTTTTCAATTTTGTAGCTGTATTTTAAACCATTAATACCAGACATCAAATGTGGGAAAAGGAGTTACTGATTTAACAACTAGAAACCGACATTTTCGCAATAAAACCATTTTGAAGTCAAAACACTGTATAGTTTTTCATTCCAGCATCTATTAAAATATGATACAGTTTTTCACAGAAATTCATGTTCCACCAGATTTAATTAGAATGGTCCTGAGGGTTTCGTGTAATCTTGTTGAAAGACAGACAAACAAACAAACAAACAAACCGACATACGTGGGTAAAGCCATCTCCTCCTTAGCGAAGATGGCAAACGAAAACAAACACAAAGCAAAAAGGATTTATCGAGTATTATCGCGAGAGGTCCCCATACATTCTGGAGTCTAGACAAGCGGCACATGACCCGGTATAAGTCCTCCCCGCTACACTATCATCACTCCTCCCCCGTTCCGACCCCCTCCCCCCGTCCCTTCCCAACTCCCACTCCGTCGCCGCCCCCTTTCACCACTTCCCCCATCCTAGCTCCCCTCCCCGACCTCACCTGTTCCCCCCACCACCCCACCCCACCCCCACCCCGCCACTGCCTGACTGTCATTTGAAGCAAATCAGTCTGAACACAGGCGGCTTAGGAAAGAAGGACGGCAGTAGAAAATGGGGATAACGTTGTGTGTTGCGGATGGATGAGGGGATTGTGTGTCTGTATCACTGTTCTTCTTAGCCTGTGTTTCTGGCAAGGGACTGGAAGGTAGGGCGGGATTATGATGCGTTTGTTTAGTTTTGTTGTTGTGTTGTTGTAGTCGACGTCGTCATCGTCGTCGTCGTTGGTGTTGTCATTGCTGCTGTTGTTGTTGTTGTTGCTACCATGGTGTTCCTGTTACTACCATGGGAGTTGTAGTTGCGAAGACTGCTTGTATTGTATTGTTGTGTTATCTCGTCTGTTAGTATGTCTGTTTGTTCGTTAAAGAGAGAGAGAGAGAGGAGAGAGAGAGAGAGAGAGAGGAGAGAGAGAGAGAAGAAAGGAAAAAAAATAGAAAGAAAGAAAGAAAAACCTACGCCACAAAATGTAAACGAAAAACTTGGTGGGAAAAAGGAAATGTGGTTCAAGAACTAAAACCATTCAGTTTTAATGCGGAAATGTGAGTGCAGATCCGTGCCACAGGCTGGATCCAGCGTTACCTCTGCAAGATTGTACAACAAGAGTACACGACCGATTTTCACGAAATTTGGTGGAAATGCTATAAAGCCAAGGATGATATACTAGTTTTTGTTGGGAGGATCTCTACAACGGATCGGATTAAAGGGTAGCTCTAGGATCGGTTCGACCTTTCAGAGGTCAGCGTTCTTTTCCACTGGCCTTCACATCGCCATTTTTACAATTGTTACTGCAGTTACTGTTGCCTGCTGTATTGCCATTATTTGCTGTTGCGGATCCACACTACAAATCCGGATCAAAGGGAAGATCCAGAATTCGTCCGGCAATGACGCGCAAAAAAAATTTTTCACGATCGATTTTCAAAATGTTTGGTGGTGGAAAGATGGAATGTGGCCGAGGAAGAAAATGCTAAACTTCAGTGCGGATCTGAAATGTGGGATATGGATTGAAGAAGGATCCTGAATACACTCAAAAGATCGCGCTAAAACTACAAAACCGATTTTCCACGAAATTTGCTTGAAAGATGCAAAGTGGTTTAAGGGACGAAGTGACTAAATTTTCATGCGGATATCGGGTAGTGGGATCCGGATTTAAACGGTGGATCTAGGATCCATTCGCAAGTTCAGAGGTAGCGCTCTCTCGAACGCCGTTGTAGCTGGCAACTGTTATCGTCGTTGCTGCTGCTGCTACCTCTATTATTGTTACTATATTTGCTGCATATCCGCACAACAGAGTATCCAGATCAAAAAGTACATCCCACGATTTGTTCAGCAAGACTGCGCAAAGTTGTAAAGTCCAATTTCAATTATATGTGGTGGAGAAGATGGAATGTGGCCGAAGACGAAACCGTTAAATTCTAAAACGGATCTGTAATGTGGATCCGGATCCAATGCTGGGTTCAGGATTCGTTCCAGGGGATCACACAAACATGCGGCAAAACCGATTTGAACGAAATTTCGTGGAAAGATGGAATGGGGCGCACGGACAAAAATATTGAATTTTTAGTGCGCATTTGTCATGCAGGTGCAGATCCTAGTGTGGGGGCCACCATTCATTTAGCGAATTAAATTAAATTTATTTGTGTGTAGCTGTGAGGCAGATCTGAATCAACGGATAGGTCTCATAATCCATTCGAACCCTTCAGAGGTCAATGCTGCTGGGAGTGTATTCTAGCTGCCACTGTTTTCGTTGTTGCTGTGCAACTGCTGCCCCTGCCATATTTTATTATAGCTGTTGTTCTTGTCATTGTTGTTGTGGTTTGTTGTTGTGGTTGTGTTTGTGGGTTGTTGTTGTCGTTACTCTGTGTTTGTGTGTGTGTGTGTGTGTGTGGTGTGTTGTGTGTGTGTGTGTGTGTGGTGTGTGTGTGTTGCATTTGCTTGTTTCTTATTTTGCCCCTGTGATGCCCGAGCGAGAAAACAGGACATGACATCTCTCTCTCTGTCTCTCTCTCTCTCTCTCCTCTCCCACACCACACACACACACACACACACACACACACTATACACACACAACCTTCCTTTTTCACCTTAAGGCCTAAGCATTAGGTGAATAGATGAAGAACATGCATTTATTTTGTCAAACTGGGAAAGAGACAATTTCAACTTCAAAAGTGCTACTTGTATTTCTGATGACAATTATCTGTTGCTGCTGCTAATACCACTATTACTTCAGTTATGACGAGGACGAGAGGGAAACAATATTAACCAGAAATCGAAATAAAGCACCTTACTGTAGAATACCATGCATGAAAAACGACTTCAATATCACAGTTACCATCACCGTCTTCAGTACTGAAATTATCACTAATAACAAGATCACTGTCAGCAACTGTAACAACGCGATGGAAATAATAGTGAAGATGATTTAAATGAAGATGTTAAAGATGATACTACCACCACCACCATTACCACAACCACCATCATCACCATCATCATCATCATCATCATCATCATCTCATATCATCATTCAAAGGCGACCCCCATTGTTTCAGATTATCACAGGTTGCCGCAAACACTCAATATTCTCAGCATTTAGCTGCTGTCTTACCTCACAGATTAGTGACTAATCTAATTTCAATGTTTGCAGCTAAAAAAAATGTTCTTCACCTTCACGTTTTCACACAGATCACTTAAATCGTTGTAATTATTCCTCGTGCGTTGTTTTTAAGTAAAGAAAAAAAACAACGCCACGAGGAGTAATTACAAACTAATTGGAAAAAAAAAAACAGCATAACACACACACACAAACACACACACACACACACACACACACACACACGCATGGCGCGCGCGAACGCACGGCACGCCGCGCGCACACAACCACACACACACACACACCACCACACACCACACGCACGCACCGCACGCACGCACGCACACGCACAAACACACTCACACATACACACGCACACAAATCGACAAGTATAGAAGAAACGAAGCTTTCAGCACATAGATCACTCTCAAATTACAGCTTTCGTTACCGGATCTCTTCGCTTTGAATCCGACTACCAATTTTTATCCCAGTAATAGTGTATTTGATTAGTTTACTCGCTGGTCTGCGTGGTTTAGACTGTTTCCCACCATTTAGGATCGGTAATTGACATTAATGTAGCGAAAACCAAAATAAGAAGAGGCACAAAGT
>JADBJO010017448.1:27876-32876 GCA_016801955.1 Conus betulinus | reverse complement strand
CATTTTCTTGCAGTGTGACAAAATCATTCTGGTTGCGGTATTTTATGGGGGTTAAACTGTGTGTTATCACGTGATAAGAAAGCGACGTGATATTCATTGAACTGAGTTGTCGCCCAGTTTGGCTTTTTGCTTCTGGCGCTATTGTCTGTTCGCTGGCACGTGCTGCACGAGAAACGTCGCTGTGGAAAGGTGGGTCACACTACCACCAACTGAGGAATGGGTCATAAAAGGAGCAACAAATCAAACTTTTTTTCCCGTGGAACATGATGTGCGGAATTTATGCCTCTCAGTATATTAACGTGTGAAACAAATTATGCGAGTTAAGTTTGGAGTAGAAGTAAAATGTTATGAAGAAGGTGATTCAAGTAAAGTAAGTCTGTGACATGTTCACCTAAATAATGGTAATGATACTAAAATGTGATGGTGATGATGATGATGATGATGATGATAACAATTACGATTATATTGATGATGATAATAATAATAATAATAATAATAACACTACTACTACTACCACTACTACTACTACTATTACTACTACCACTACTACTACTACTACTACTAAGTAAGACAAGACAAGACCAACAACAACAACAACAACAACAACAACAGCAGCAAGCAGCAGCAGCAACAACAACAACAACAACAACAACAACAACAACAACAACAGCAACAACGATGAGAAGAAGAAGAAGAAGGTGAAGGAGGGTGAGTGTGATGTGACATTTGCCAGCGACACCATCCTCTACACACACACACACAACACACACACACACACACTCCTATTTTTCTCCCCCCATCCTCATCTCTCTCTCTCTCTCTCTCTCTCTCTCTCTCTCTCTCTCTCTCTCTCATTATCTTACACACAGCAGTAGAGATGATCCATCTACGTCAATTTTCAGTCTCTAAACCCACCCCTCCAACCCCCCTCTTCCTCTCTCACTGTGCCTGCAGTCGGCCAGGTGTTGTTTCCTTTGAAGCGTGCCAACCCTGTAGTGGTAGTGCGCTTCACTCTATCTCCCCATCCCCACCTCTTTGCCAACCCTGTAGTGGTAGTGCGCTTCACTCTATCTCCCCATCCCCACCTCTTTGCCAACCCTGTAGTGGTAGTGCGCTTCACTCTATCTCCCCATCCCCACCTCTTTGCCAACCCTGTAGTGGTAGTGCGCTTCACTCTATCTCCCCATCCCCCCACCTCTTTGCCAACCCTGTAGTGGTAGTGCGCTTCACTCTATCTCCCCATCCCCACCTCTTTGCCAACCCTGTAGTGGTAGTGCGCTTCACTCTACCTCATCACGTCCACCTCTTTGCCAACCCTGTAGTGGTAGTGCGCTTCACTCTACCTCATCACGTCCACCTCTTTGCCAACCCTGTAGTGGTAGTACGCGTCACTCTACCTCTTCACCCCCACCTCTTTGCCAACCCTGTAGTGGTAGTGCGCGTCACTCTACCTCTTCACCCCCACCTCTTTGCCAACCCTGTAGTGGTAGTGCGCTTCACTCTATCTCCCCATCCCCACCTCTTTGCCAACCCTGTAGTGGTAGTGCGCTTCACTCTATCTCCCCATCCCCACCTCTTTGCCAACCCTACAGTGGTAGTGCGCTTCACTCTATCCCTTCACCATCACCTCTTCACCTCGCTTATCTGGTCGCGTAGATGTTCTCTAGTGGTTGAGACAGTGGGCGTGTGCTGCTGTCTGTCCATTAGTTCAGAGAAGTCCCCCCCCCCCCCCCACTCCATTATTTCTCCCCCCCACCTCCCCACATCTGCTTCTCTACTGAATGTTGTCATGGGCAAGAGGGCCCACATGATTCTCACAGTGAGAACTAGGTAGCTTGTTTATTCACATAAAGACAAAGCCTGCTGCCAATATCTAAGCAATTATGAACTCGAATCTTCTAGACAAATCTTCTGCACACTATAGGTGGTGGGGGTTGATCTACCACCACCACCCCCTCCAATCTACTTACCCCCCAGTCCCACCCCTCCTCTATTCTATTGTGATATTATTGGCTGCTGTGTGTCTCTATCAGCCTGCCAGGCATCAGAGACTGCCGCCAACATCTGAGTGATTATGTATTCAAAATTTCTACACAGATTTTCTACACACTGTAGGTGGTGGGGGTTGATCTACCAGTACCACCACTCCCTCCAGTCTAGTAACATCCCCCCTCCTCCTCCTCTTTCTATGTGATATTATTGGCTGCGATGTGCCTCTAACAGCCTGTCAGGCATCCGATACTGGGTGTATGGTTTAGCACACAAAATGGGAAAACCAGGTCTCTTCACTTCACTGTTCTACCGAAGCTATATGACTGATCACCCACAATGAACCTACAAAGAGAAACAGGTAGACAGGGGAGCGCCCATCTTCCCTTCTATGAGATCCTGTGTAAGGATTCACTGATCAACCCAGAACAATTGTAAGTTGAAACTATGTTTCTAAGACTTGGGATTATGCATTGTTTGTGTAGTAGTAGTAGTAGCAGCAGCAGCAGCAGCAGTAGTAGTAGTAGTAATAGTAGTAGTAGTAGTAGTAGTAGTAGTAGTAGTAGTAGTAGCGGGCCTCGGTCTTAGCTTACCATGGATAGAGTATACCCAACCTAAGATTTAGCTGTCTGTCTGGGCTGTCTACATGACCCAAGCAGTGCAGCCTGAGGCTGTAGAGAGACTGACGCAAGGATAGCAGTCTCTGTCACAGTGGTCGCATCTGTGTGCTGACACTGGTTTGCTGGCTGCATCCCCTTTCTGCAGGCTCACTTTTCTGCTACAGCATCTGTCAGTTTGTCTTCACCAGTCTGCAGCTGTTTTCTGAGAGTGCTTCTCCAGCTGTTGCAAGGTTTTCCAATGACTCAGTGTTGATCTCAAGTGCCTTCATATCCCTTTTGCAAACGTCTTTGTATCTCAGCTGTAGGCGGCCAGTGCTTCTCTGCCCTGCGGCAAGTTCTCCATAGAGAACGTCTTTTGGGATGCAACCATCCTCAATGCAGGAAATGTGGCCCAGCCAATGCAGCCAGTGTTGTCTCAGCAGGGTACACATGGTTGAGAGGCCATCATGAGACAGAACTTCAGTGCAGGTCACCCTGTCTTGCCAGGAGATGCCGTGTATATGCTGGAAGCTTCTGAGGTGGAAGGAAATTGAGCCTCTTCTCCGGGCGAGCATGCATTGCCCATGTCTCACTGCCATACAGCAAGGTGCTGAGAATACAGGCATTATACACGGCCATCTTTGTCTTTGTGGTCAGCTGGGGTTTGGTCCACACTCTTTGTGTGAGGCGAGTAAGTGCTGTGGTTGGCGTGTATGTATGCCATATGTTTAACAGTATAAGTCTATGCCAGTACTTGATGACATCTATGGAAATGATAAAAGAGTATTCGCTTGTAATAGTTTTACTTTTTTTGCTACAGCTTGGTAAAAGCTATCAAGATGCTTCAAATACATTCTGTTAACAATAGCATATTTTCCAGTATTCAATACTATCTTTTTCATTTATTTTTATTTATTTATTTATTTGCTATCTCATCTTCTATGCCACCTCAGTGGCATTGCATCCACGTGCTCATTCTGACACCCCAGCCACAGCCACAGCCACAACCCAGTCAGTCCTGCCACAGCCCCAGCACTAGCAAGCTACAGGGAGCAGTCAATGTCGAGCTGTCAAGAGGCAACCAGCAGGAGGAGACACTGCTGCCAAGTCACATTGGTGTGTTCAGTGGCGCCTGTTCTGATCCAACATACGCAGGACACCACCTGCTAAGCCCCCTACTGACAACGATAATTGTTTAGTTTCGGAGCCGGCGTGAGTGAGCTCTCCCTCAGAGGGCGCCACCACGTCCGTCCAACAACAGCCCCCATGGACCAAGCGATACTGGTGACCCCGACGGAACCAAACCAAGGCCTTAGACATGGACAAGACATCGAACTGAGGTCACCATGAGAGCAGGGCATGAAGGGCCACATAATTTGTGACTACTTTTTCATCTTTTTATGCTGATCGATAAGAATGAGGATGATTAAGATGATGCTACGGATTTCCATTCAGGTCTGAGACTGCACAGGGACCGCACTCAATGCTTCCTTTCATAATATATCCTGGCTTCAACTAGTCTCGAGATAAACAGACACCTGCAGTGTTGGTCTGGAAATATGAGCAACACTCTCAGAGAAGCATCTATCAAGTGGATGGAACTGGACTGTGTGGTCCCAGTCTTCCCAACTGAGCCCGTGGCAAACTCAGCTCTGTGTAGGAGCCGGTCAGGGCAGAAAAATCCGCCATGACTCTGATGGAAATCCTCCAGCCTGGAGTCTGCGACGATGACCACTTCGCCACGGCGGCTGGTGTATTCAATATTATCTGATAAGATGATCACTGAATGTTACCTTCTGACAGGAAAAAAAAAAAATAACACTATGCCTATACAGGGTGAAAACAGTTGATTTATGAATACTGTTCATTGTTCTAATGCTTTGCAGTATGTTACTCTAGGTCTAATCAACATGTGTAATTGGGCAAAGTGCATTTCAAGTTACTTCAGCATAATGCATAAGAAAACTGGAAGAGTTGTTTGCCTTCAATTGTTAAGCATTTTATTACTGTCTTCAAACCTTGTTAAAATCAAATCAAAAAAAAAATATGAGTGATGAACCAAGGGGCGACTGATAATTATGGCAGATATATGTATGCCACACTTATCCATTGTTGTTTGAGATTTCACACATTTACTGAAAACCAGTGGGCAATGGTGAGAAGTCAGCCAGCCAGACTCGCTGCTATTCAACAAGAAATCAAGTTCTGTTTTGTGAATGGATCTGGGTCTCTGGATCTGCATGCTATTGGCCCAGATCCACAACCCAAGCAGGTCAGCCTGCCGAAAGAGAAGATGGACCAGTCACCAGCCACTGAAGATAGATACACACTCCTCTCCAACATCAGATATGTTCTGATATTCAGAGTGGTCTCCAACTCGACTCATCCACAACTTCCCTTCTCTTCATGATG
>JADBJO010017448.1:20376-22876 GCA_016801955.1 Conus betulinus | reverse complement strand
CCCCCCACCCCCCCCCACCCGCCTTCCTTTTACCCTCATATCTTAGCCCCACCTTTCTCTCTGTCTCTCTCCACACCGAGTCGCTGACACGCACTGACACAATTAATAAAATCAGCTACCCGTGTAACCAATTCTTCTGAAACATTAATAGATCATATATATGTTACCAATTCAGAAACAATAATAGAATCAGTTGCTCCTGTTTATGGCTGCAGTGACCATTTTCCGATTTGTTTTACGTGGACCAAAAAGGGTGTCAAAATACCCAAGTTAAATCATAAAACGATTACATTCAGGAACTTTTCAAAATTTGATCGTGAAAAATTTCTCTCAGACCTTTTAAATTCCCCTTTAAATGACGTGTATCAGCATACTGACCCCAATCAAGCTCTGCAAGTATGGTATAACATCTTCCATGACGTATACAATAGGGCATGCCCCTCTTCAAACTAAGAGAGTAAAACATCGGATGAAACCACCTTGGCTTACAAAAGAAATACAGGACACGATATATCAAAGGGATTATCTGTTAAAAAATGGCTCTCGCGAAGAATTCAAAAAGTACAGAAATAAGGTGACCTCCCTAATACGATCAGAGAAAAGGAAATATTTCTTGGACCTAATTAATAGAAAGAAAGACAGTAAATCTATTTGGAAAGCTATACATGGCTTAACCAAGAAAAAATTCTGACCCTGTATTAAACTTAACAAAAGACATATCTGCAAGTGAACTGAACGCCCATTTTGCAAGTATAGCAAATCAAATCATACGAAACGATGAATCAAAAAGTAACGATCTACAAGAATTACGGAAATACTGTCACCAGAAGAACATCCATTCAGCTTTGGATATAAGTGCCATGAATGTCCACGGAGTTTTCTCTTCTCTTAGACAGTTAAAAGACAGCAACTCGTGGAATTGATGGAATTGACGGGAAAATTCTTAAGCTATCAGCATCTGTTATAGCAGAAACTCTCACATATATTTATAATCTCTGCATTGATAAGCATTGCTTTCCTGATGCTTTTAAACAAGCTAAAGTCATACCATTGTACAAATCAGGAAATATGTCTGATCCTTCTAACTATCGACCTATCTCTATTCTATCAGTTCTTTCAAAACCATTAGAACAACACATAAAAAAGTGTCTTCTTTCTCATGTAAAAAAATTCGATCTACTACACCCTAATCAATCCGGATTTAGAGAGAATCATTCTTGTCAAACAGCTCTTACTAAGATAGTTGATCGATGGCTTTCAAACATAAACAACAAACACTTTTTCCCGGAGTACTCTTCGTGGATTTTGCTAAAGCTTTCGATGTCATCATAATCATGAACTTTTGCTCAGAAAGTTAATTATTTATCGACTAACTTCCGACACTCTAAAACTCATTTCATCCTTCCTTTTCCAAGACAACAGTTAGTTTTATTAAATGATTGTTATTCTACTTTGATTCCCAATAACTTTGGTGTGCCACAAGGCTCGGTCCTTGGTCCCTGCTCTTCTTCTTATTCTATATTAATGATTTACCATTACCTTGACTTCTCATTGTGAAATGTTTTTGCCGATGATACTACTATTGACACTAATAATTCTAATGCTCAGCAAGTCTACCTTGATATTCAGAAAAATATCAACCTTCTCGTTAAATGGACACAACTCAATCACATGTCTCTGCATCCTCAAAAAACGAAATTCATGTTGATTACAACAAGGCAAAAACGTCAAAATGTAACCGAAAACTTGCCAATCCTTTATATCGGTAACGAAAACATCAAAGAGGTTTCAAATCACAGAGTCTTAGGAATAGCAATCGACAACAACCTATCTTGGTCGAAGCATTTAGAACTTCTTTCCAAAATCTTGCCGTAAAACTGTATCAGCTCAGGAAAATAAAAAAACTTTTTAGATTATCACACCAGAAAAATTATTTTTTCAATCTTATATTCAACCAAATATTGACTATGCCTCCTCGACACTCTGGGATTTAGCTAGCAATAAGTTGCTTAAACCATTGACTAGTATATACAAGAGAGCTGTCAAAATAACATTGATAAACCCTCGCTAGGGCACCCTGATTATGAACGAGCAGGTATCCTTCCATTCAAGACCAAACTATTGTACAATAAGCACTCTTTATGCATAAAATACTACACGGCGGGTGCTCCTTCCTATTTAATGAATATATTTACTTCTAATGTTCATCGTCATTCGCATAAAATAAATCTCCCTTTCCCATCAATTAATTTATGCAAATCAAGCCTTGCTTATTCTGGGGGCTGGCTGTGGAATAATATCCCAGAAAAATTAAAAAACGAAACCAAACACTAGTAAGTTTAAATCCAATCTTTTTACGTACTTGATGTATCTGTCTGATCTTACACCACTTTACCCAAAGATGTACCAATAACTGTTCTGTGTAAATGTTTCATTTTCCTTTATTAGTTCTTTCTATTCTTCCATCCCCCCTCCTCTCACTCTTAATTGTCCCCCATCC
>JADBJO010017448.1:15000-17500 GCA_016801955.1 Conus betulinus | reverse complement strand
AAAAGAAAAAATGGGATGATACATATGAATGTAAAGCAGCTTGCAATTTTTTTAACCCACAAGATTTCTGAAGTAAAATTAAAATGGTTTCAAATAAGGATGGTACAACAATCTGGGTACAAATACTGTACTGAAAGAAATGAGAGTGGTTGACGACTACTCTTGCACTTTTTGCGACACAGAAAAAGAATCTTTAAGAAACTTATTTGGGGGATGTAATATTATCAAATCATTCTGGATTAAACGTATTACAGACATTCATGAAAAATGCAGTGGGATTACATTTGACTGAGAACATTGTCATTTCAGGTATTGATAAACAGATTTAGATGACGTAGTATTTGACAAGATTGTTATTTTAACGAAACGGTGTATTTTTCAATGTAAACAAAAGACATTTGTTCCAGTGTGCAGTTTATTCAAGAAACGATTATCAAATAAACATAACACTGGTGAATGCATTAAAAAAAATAATTGCCTGACACGGTTTGATTAAACATCGGAGTCATTTAGACATTTCTTTAATATATTTTACAGTACAATATCGCACATTACTTCATACTGATATCAATATCCGTGTTAGTTTTATTGACACTGAAAAATAAAACCTTTTCGTTAGAAGAACAATCTTGTTATTCACCTGGAACGTCTTTGCAGCTCCATCGCACATATTTTGTTCAAATGTTTTCACCGGATTGACAATGATGGCACCTATATCTTTCCTGGTTTCCGCTTTTTTTTTTTTTTTTTTTTTTTTTTTTTTTTTGGTTCACCTTATTTTTTCGTTTGTGCGAGGCGCAAGCGCACGTGTAATGTGTGCGTGCGCGCGCGTCCTCGGGTATGTGTTTGTGTGCTGTTCCTTTCTTTTGTGTTGATAGTATGTTATGAGGGTATTGTGGTATGTAGATAGATAGAAAAAAATGTGTACTTTTTGTCATTCATCTTGTGAGGTAAAAGGGCCTCGTGCCAGCAAACATGGCTAAAATTGTATTTTTCTCGGTTCACTTTCCTTGCTCGTTCTGTGTCAAACACAGTTCTTTATTTGTTGACTTTGCTCTAGTTTTGAGAATGAAAGAGTCGGGTTTATTCACGTGGCTTAAAGAGGTACTGTTACACGCCTGTGCCTTTGCGCACTATCTTGCCTGTTTGTTTGCTCTCCGTTACATGACTGAAATATAGACTTTAAAAAAGATAGGGCCCAGAGGGTATGATGTTGTTCGTTGTCTTCGTGTGGTTGTTTGTTACTGTTACTGGGACCTGTCACTTCGCCACACAGCCTCCACCCCCCCCATTCCCACACACTCACATAAGTAGAGAAAGGCTGAGAGACCGGTAACGATGATTTTTTTTTCCAAAGATGATAAATCAGTATTACTGTGTTTACAGACTTTTAGTCCCTGCACTCAGAACAGAAACGGTGCGTAAATAACACCATTTACTGAGATACACACTTGCAGAGAGAGAGAGAGAGAGAGAGAGAGAGAGAGAGAGAGAGAGAGAGAGAGAGAGAGAGGATTATCAAGATGTATGGAACCAGTTGAGATTCAGCATTCGATCTATGCAAGTACTGTCGTACCTGACGTTCATTAAAAACCTTCATATCCACATCTTCTTGGAAAGTAGCTAAGGCCCTCTATGCTATGAACGATAGTACAACTGATCAATCTTTTCAGTCAGGGAGGAAACAAGCAGGTTTTCCTAGCCAGCATAAAGCAACATAATAACCCAACAGTAGCAGCGGTTTCAAAGATTTTTCATTGTCACGCCAAGATGGACGACTTCTTGTCAGTCCTTTGCGCATGAAGAGCATGAAGGATTTCAGACGTTCTCCCGCTCCCCGTTTATCAAACCCGTTTATCAGAGCAAGATGAACGTTGACAGGGATTTCAAACATGGCTCGCTGCCGTTTGGGGAGGGGAAGGGAGGAGAGTTGCAGGCAGGGTAGGAGTAAAGAGGAAAATGCAGGAGGGGTTGCTTGGCGTTGGAAGCATTGCCAGGACAATGCTGCGCTGCGTGTATGCTGGGAACCAGTGTGTGTGTGTGTGTGTGTGTGTGTGTGTGTGTGTGTGTGTGTGTGTGTGTGTTGTGTGTGTGTGTGTGTGTGTTGTGTGTGTGCGTGTGTGTGTGTGCGTGCGTGTGTGCGTGTGTGTGTGTGTGTGTGTGTGTGTGTGTGTGTGTGTGTGTGTGTGTGTGTGTGTGTGTGTGTGGAGAGAGAGAGAGAGGGAGAGAGAGAGAGAGAGAGAGAGAGAGAGAGAGAGAGAGAGAGAGAGGAGGGAGAGAGAGAGAGAGAGGAGAGAGAGAGAGAGAGAGAGAGAGAGAGACTGTGCCCAAGGTCGTGGTCGTGGTGTGCTGGTTTTGCTCAAAAATAGACAGCACCTCAATATGCAACAAAAAATGGAGCATGTTCAGGTGTTTTATTTATTTTTTCCATTCAAAAGCAGCTCAGTCAGTCTCATGCAAAAAAAAATGGTATATCTTAAAAGTTCAACGACTACAATAA
>JADBJO010017448.1:0-10000 GCA_016801955.1 Conus betulinus | reverse complement strand
AATTTGTAGGTATGTTCATTATGGGTCACGGATGGATGCCCAATGTTTTATTTCACCGTTGTAGCCGTTACTTATGGCTATAACGGCCCATCAACGTTCTTTTTTTTTTTTTCATTTCTGAATGTATCAGAAAGTACCTGGCCGACCCTCTGAAAAATTGTAGTATGTTCATTATGGATCACGGATGGTGCCCGATGGTTTTATTTACCGTTATAGCCGATCTTTATGAAAATTTGTAGGTATGTTCATTATGAGTCACATATGATGGCCGACCGTTTACCAGAATAGCCGTTACTATTGGGCTATAACGGCCCAAAAAACGGGTTTTCCTCTTTAAGGTATATCTCACGGGTATTCAAGATAAACTGGGAGTACCGTTTTATATGCCTTATATATTTTTTTTCTTTTTACGGAAAAAAAAAAGCTGCTCTCCCCGCATTCAGTCTGTAACTGGCCTGTGGTATTCGGTGTGGCGTTGAAAAAAGAGTGTTGACAATGTCTGTTTTTTCGTCCAGAGAGACCTCAGTGTTGACAAGGTTTCTCACTCAGTAAGCTCTATAGTGTGTTGACGGTGTCTGTCGGTTGTCCGAAAGATCTGGTGTGTTGACCGCGTCTCTCTGTTTTCAGAAAGATCTGGGTGTTGACCGTTGTCCCTCTGTTCTCAGAAGATCTTGGTGTTTGACCGTGTCTCTCTGTTTTCAGAAAAATCTGGTTGTTGACAGTGCGTGTCTCTCTGTTTTCAGAAATGATCTGGTGTTGACCGGTGTCCTCGTGTTCTCAGAAAGATCGGGTGTTGACCGTTGTCTCTCTGTTCTCAGAAACATCTGTTGTTGACCGTGTCTCTCTGTTCTCAGAAAAATCTGATGTTGACCGTGTCTCTCTGTTCTGAGAAAGATTCTGGTGTTGACCGTGTCTCTCTGTCTCAGAAAGATCTGGTGTTAACCGTTTTGTCTCTTTGTTTTAAGACAGAGTCTGGTGTTGACCGCATGTCTTTTTCAGAAAGATCGGGTTGTTGAACCGTGTCTCTCTGTTTTTTCAGAAAGATCGGATATGGTGACCGTGTGTCTCTCTGTTTTCAGAAAGATCGGGTGTGACCGTATCTCTCTGTTCTCAGAAAAAATCTGGTGTTGACCGTGGTCTCTCTCTGTTCTCAGAAAGATTGGTGTTGACCGTGTCTCTTGTTCTCAGAAAGATCTGGTGTGTGAACAGTGTTTTGTCTCTTGTTTTTCAAGATCGATCTTTGACTTCGTATGGTATCTCTTGTTTCAGAAAGATCGGGCTGGTTGGCGGACCGTGTCTCTCTGTTCTCAGAAAGATCTGTGTGTTGACCGTTTGTCTCTGTTTTCAGAAAGATTCTGTGTTGACCGTGTCTCTGTTTTCAGAAAGATCGGGTGGTGTTGACCGTGTCTCTCTGTTCTCAGAAAGATCGGGTTTTGACGTGTCTCTCTGTTTTCAGAAAAAGATCTGGTGTTGACCCGTGTCTCTCTGTTCTCAGAAAGACCTGGTGTTGACCGTGTCTCTCTGTTATCAGAAAGATCGGTTGTTCATTCGCGTCCCTCTGTTCTCGTTTTTCAGAAAGAGATCTGGTGTTGACCGTATCTCTCTGTTCTCAGAAAGATCCGGTGTTGACCGCGTCTCTCTGATTTCAGCCAAAGATCGGGTGTTGACCATTATCCTCTGTTCTAGAAAGATCTGGTTTTTCTCTCTGTTTTCGAAAGATCTGGGTTGACCATTGTCTCTCTGTTCTCAGAACAGACCCCCTCTGGTGTTGACCGCTGTCTCTCGTTTTCAGATTTTAGTGTGATCTGGGGTGACCACGGGTCTCTCTGTTCTCAGAAAAATCTGGTGTTTGACCGCTGTCTCTGTTCTCAGAAGATTGGTGTTGGACGTTTGTCTATATCTGTTTTTAGAAGATCTTGGTGTTGGGACGTTTGTCTCTCTGTCTGAGGAAAGATCGGGTTGTTTGTTGACCGTGTTTCTCTGATTTCCGAAAGATCTGGGGTTGACCGTTGTCTCTCTGTTTTCAGAAAGTTCTGGTGTTCACTTTCGTGTTCTGCCTGTTGTCCAGAATGGGTCTATTGCTGACAGTGTATGCCAGGTGTCAGAAAAGCTAAAAGTGCTAAGAGACCTCCACCCACTCTACAAAGATAATATTGCGTGCTGGGCGGGCGGCGGGTCAGCCAAGTCTGTTTGTGATCGACTGAAACAGTCAAGGCTTTTGTCTTGTATGCTCAATTGATGTCTTCTCTGATATCAAACAATATAACCTCACCTTCCGCTCAGATAATGGTGTTTTGATATAGAATGTTGATTGGAAGTTATCTGTTATATGTTCTGTCAATTTTTTATTTAGAGACACATTCCGCCGTCTGTTTCAAATACAGTTCTCTTAATCTGTCTCCCACTGGTGCGCATCAGGGTACACTGTGGCTACTGTTCTCTCGATTATAAAAGAAATGATGAACGAGGCATTGGCAAAAAAAACAGTACCCAAACTTTCCAATTAAACGCGAGATGACCTCCTTCCATTGAAGATATTTCCAGTTCCGCTCTGGTTTACTTTGCTTGAAATAACGTTTGTTGATGTGCGGAAGAAAATTTCTGCTTTTAATGTTTTTCACGACAAAAGAAAGATAGGTGAATTTCCGCAAGGACCCTCTGCTGCTGAACCATGAGGTTATCATTGATGGTCAGAGCTCTTGAGAGGGTGGACGAAAAACAAATACCTAGGTTCCAGTTGTTGAAAGAACCTTTGCTTAATAATAGGGATTGAAATTATACAGCAATTCGTATATTCGTGAGAATGAACATTTTTGCTTGCAGAAAGTGCACAATGTTAACTATTTTTTATGTAACGACATTATTACTGCAGTCCTAATTGACTTTCCAGATCGCTGTTTCATTGTTTTAGGCTTGGGTAGGGCAGGTCATCATGGCTGGTGTAATGCATGCCGACTGTGGTGGGTGTACTTTGTGTACACTTTGTAGGGCCTGCAAGGCACACTGGTAGGCAAGAGATGTATGCCACAATCAGGTTGTGCAAAGGAAAACGCAATTGCAGTTGCCGACAGCCTGTGTTAACATAAGTCACTTATACCACACGGGAACCGTGTTAGGACCACCTGACCGGATTAAATCAAGCCAACCGCCAACCCTACTCCAATCCTAAGCAATTGTATCTTTTTAATATACATCCCCAGCAAAGAATATTCGGTCACATTTTTCGGTGAAATCCAGTTTGTGCTGGGTGAATAGGGAAGTAGTGAAAAAGAGTGCTGTGTTGGTGTTGTGTGTGTGTGTGTGGGGGGTGAGGGGTGTTGTGTGTGTGTGGTGTGTGCTCGTCCGGTGGTGCGTGGGCTGTTTTTGCTGTGGTGGCCGTGCGTGGGTATGTGAGGTGGGTGTGTGTGGGGGGGGGGGGGGGGGGAAAAAAAAAAGGGGGGAAGGAAGGGGGGGAAAAACTAAGTCCCCCCCACCACCAACAAACAAAAAAAACAACTCCCTACAGCCCCCCACCCCACCCCCAACAAACACCACCGTACCCCCCGACCCACCCCCCACCCCCCACCACACAAAACAAACAACAGCCCCTAACAGAAGACCAACGAGGCCGCTTCCCACCCCCACACCCCACGGCCAGCCCACAGACAACCCCCCGGGGGAAGACCGGGGCGCCCAGTGGTGGGTGTTGTTGTTCAAGGAAGGAGGGGTGGAGAAAACACCCACGCAAAAAGAGAAGAAGAGCGGGTTGGGTTGTAAAGCAGCTCCCCCCCACAGGCGAGGGAAAAAGGGAAAAAAAAAAAGAAAAAAAAAAAGAAAAAAAAAAAGAAAAGAAAAAAAAAAAAGAGGGGGTGTGGAGAAAAAAAAAAAGAGGGGTTGTTTAGTTGTTTAGAATTACTAGGTGTTTTGTTGGGTAGAAAAAAGACGGGGGGTTGAAGACGAAGAGAAGAGTGGGGAAGAGGGGTTAAGTTAAGAGAAAAAGAAAAGAGGGGTTAAAGGGTTAGGGTAGGCTAGTTAACGAGCGCATAAGTATGCAGGCATGTAATCATTATTTGATTTTGTCTTTAACTGTAATTTCCCCTTTAATGGTTACAAACCTTAAAGACGACAGAGTGCACATTTTAGATCGCATTTTGCTGACGGAAATATGTGTCATTCGCTTTTGTGTAATGATCGTTTCAATTCAGAGTTGATTTCTCTTGTTGGAGATTATAACAAGCTTTCTATCTTATTTACACCTTCTCCTTTAATTGAATCATTGATACCACTTCACCATCAAGCGCGCGACTCAGTCTGACGGCAAATACTTACAGCCCTTGAATGTTGAAGCGAGGGAGGGGGGAAACATCCTCTAGTCATGGACTCTCTTTCTTCTCAAAAGCCATTTACTGCCTACTACCCGTACCGGAACCTAAAGACTTGTTTGAAATGCGAGTGTTTACCCAAAGTCAAAGATAACCGTTT
Organism: Conus betulinus; assembly: GCA_016801955.1. NCBI lineage: Eukaryota > Metazoa > Mollusca > Gastropoda > Neogastropoda > Conidae > Conus > Conus betulinus. The sequence goes on along the minus strand of JADBJO010017448.1, from coordinate 5,539 downwards.
TGTTCTGCCGTTAAGGATGGTTTTTTTCCCATTTGCACACATGACCTTGGGACCTTTTATTTTTTATTGTACCCGCCGCCTCCCCCCATGTCCACCCCCAACCGACCCCCCCCGCCCCCCCCCGACCACAGCCACCTACCACACGCTTCACCCCCCCACCCCCCCCCCTGGTAACGTTCGTAACACGGATTCATTTTGATGAAGCTTTCCTTCCCTAAAAGACTGCACGAATTTTTGATAAGAAGTGTTTTCTTAGCCGAGAATATCGTTATAAGATGGGTCCATCTTTTACCAACCCAAACAAACCACAAATTACAAAACTTTGTAAACCAAACAAAAAAACAACGTTCTACGTTGCGCAAGAGCATTGCTTACCACCGTTCCGCCCCCGTAATCTGAACTCAACCACCCTATAACGCCGCCCTCTCATATCCCCCCTCCCGCACATTCAACATACCGGCCACTCTCCACCTACTTCTAATCAAGACAAAAAGAACGCACTCAACCCGCAAACCGATACATCGAACCAGCTACCAACCCGACCACATGGTATGACCCCCAAACTTCCCATAATTACTAATTCTAGCCACCCCCCTCCCCCCCCTCCCCCGCTCTACCCAATCCCCCAACACAACCCCTAGAAGAATGAACTTTTTCTATTCTTCTTAAAAAACCCCCAGCAATACACTCACCCCCCCCCCCCTCACAACCCACATAAAGGAACCACGGTTGACCCTCAGGACACTTAGTATTCTGGCCACCTCAAAAATGGGCTATCATTCCCGACACATGGGTGAAACTCCATCTTTCTCACTCTTTCTGGTCTGGGAGCCTGCTGGACACGACCTTTACATCTGAATGCTCAAATTTTAAAAACGTTTTACCACTCTCTTGAAATTGGTAAAACGGTCACGTATTCTTGTTGGGATTCAAGGTCAATGCTTGGTACTCATGGAAACCAGCAGTGGGTGACCCGCCGATCTCTTTGCCCCAAGATTGCCATTGGGTTTTAAAACATTTTGTCCCGAAGTACGATAATAAAAAGTAATTGTCCGGATTTATTGCGTACATGTGGGATTTTGGATTGTGCGTGTCAAAGGTTTCTTTTTTTTTTAAAAACTTACTTACAGATCATTCAAAAGATTGTCAAAGGGGAATGGAACCCATCAGGATCTAACCTTTTAAAAAGCTGCAACATTTAAAAAGCGAGAAGAGTAAAAACAGCCACACCCCATCATACCATATGTGCCGTATCTGGTGCTTTTACAGAAGGACGAAGAAAAGAAATGAGTTCGTTAAAAGAGACACAAAGAACATTGATCGGGAGATAAACAGCTCTACGGCCCCTACACTACTCCACGCATCCAACCATAACATACAATTGCACCCAAAGCTGAAGAACAAAGAAAATAAGATAAACCAAACAGATGATCCGGGGGGAACCCAAACGGCGTCTCCTGCATATAAGGACACACAATGTGATTTAAAAACACCGTACGATTTAAAACATGTTCTTATATGTTTGGATTTGCAAAATGTATACAGAACATTCAAACAGTTAAATTCCTTAACCCCCCCCCCTTAACGAACCGTTTTTGACATGTTCCACTGATATTTCTTTTTTCTTTCTTCATTTTTCAAAAGAGTTAAGTGATTTTCGTTTGGATTGCTTTCTAATATTTTGGTGGTGGTTAATCAGTTTGGTTTCATCAAGCTGTTTTGAGGGTGTTTTGGGATGACGACGATGATATTGATTTTCCTGCAGGCATATATAAATTACGGAATCGATTTTGACATGTTTACGCTCCCTAGGCATTCCCCCCTCTTCCCCCCTGCATTTAAATGGACCACAAAGAACATGAGATATGCGAAACGTGAATGTAATATCTCATCGTAGATTATCTCATCTGTTTTTTTTTCACATTTTCTTTTCAGAAATCGAAGCCATTCAAATTAAAGTAATAATACCAGAAAAAAAAAAAAAAAAGTAAACATTGGTTGCAAACTGCAGACTCGTTACTTTCCTCCATAAATATTGCCATACAATGTATTTTCCTCCTTTTTTTCATCAATTTCATCAATTTCTTTTTTTGTTGGAATTACTGATTAACCAGGTTTGGTCATTCCTTCTGACGAGAACGTATCTACACTTTCTCGCTCTCCTCACTCTCTCTCCCCCCCCACTGCTCCACTCTCCTCGTCTCCTCCCGATCCGCCTACCCATCTCTCTCTCTCCGTCCTTCTCCTCGTCGTCCACCCTCTCTCTCCCCTCTCTCCCTCGCCTCCTCTCCTCTCCTCTCTCTCTTTCAACAACGATACTGTATAGAGGACCAGAAGATTACTTCCCAAACATATTCTGGGTAGAACGAAACTAATCTTGAAAACCTTAAGTAATACGCCAATCATTGGTGGCAAAAAGACCATTTATAACTAGTAAAAAGTATTAGTGATCCGTAGTGAGTTTTTAAAGACATCAACATAATCTTGTTAGAGCATGTTTACACCTTCACACCCACACACCCAACACACTACACCACAACACACACAACCCACACACAGCACACACAAGCCACACAACATATACGGCGCGCTTGCAGTTAGAAACATGCAATACGTCCAAGTGCAGCGACACACACCGGACACCCACAACTCACACAACAACACACACACACACAAACACCACACACACACACACTCACAACACACACACACACACACATGACCTTAGACCAACACAACAATCCACATGGAAGGTAGGTGCACGCAGCGCCCGCTTGTGGCGTGCATGGACAAAATACACACAAGCTGCGCGCGAGCGCGGCGCGCAATATATACAACACAGGTAAACGAGCGCGCTTGCTTGCAAAATGGTCTCAACATAATCCTAACTCACGGACGTCTGTAGTGATGGATTTGGATTGTTCGCGTCCCGTTTTAAGCGCATGTATCAACTATACGAGACCTTAGCCAACCAGACCAATCCACAGGCACGAATAGAGGGACCACTTACAACCTTGTGGTTGGAGGGTGTGGTTGTTTGTGAAAAGGGTTGTGGGTGGACACTGCCGTGCCCGTGCACACACACAACGCTCCATATAACATTAACTCCCTTGCTCCCTTGCCTTTGTCATTGCCTTTTGTGCAGGTATAGCAGTTTCCAACATTGTGTGCAGCGTTAAAATCAGTTTCAGAAGAGAGAGAGAGATGAGGAGATCGAGAGAGGGGAGGAGCGGAGGGAGGAGGGGCAGACGTTGGAGACGTGGAGGTGGAGGGAGAGAGAGGGAGTAGGGAGTGGAGAAGATAGGATAGGCGAGGGAGCAGGGATGGCGAGAGGATCGAGGTTGCTTTACTACGTGTAAGTACTTCCAGAGTCGTTGGTATGTGATGAATCTATTACATGCATTTTTGGGTGTTTTTGTGTGTGGGTGGTGTGGTGTGTTTGTGTCTGTGTGTGTTGTTGGGTTTGTTTGTACTTGCGTGTGTGCTTGCGTGGCGTGCGTGCGTGCGTGGTTGTTTGTTTGTGTGTGTTGTTTTGTGTGTGTGTGTGTGTGTGTGTGTTTGACATGTAAGCCCACTAAAAATGTCTGTGAGCAAATACAGGTGTATAATTCTGTGTGTGTTTTACATGTTTGCACACGCGCATGTGTGTGCTGAATATCAATGTAGGTCCACATACTTTTTGCCCTGTAAGTCCACATACTTTTATGCCTGTAAGCTTGGGCAGATCTCCCAATGTTCCCCCTCCTTATCAATATATATATATATATCATATCATATCATATCTATCATATCATCATATCATATCATATCATAGGAGTATAGACCGAAACTTTTACACTCAACACACAAATTTTGCTCACACACACACACACACACCCACACCACACCACACACACGCACACGCCCTGCATGTCGGGCCCTTATAAAGGTGACCGGACACTAAACAATATTTGAAAAAAAAAAAAAAAACAGCCGCCATGGCAAAGTGGTTAACGTCGCAGACTCCTGGCTGAGAGTCGTGGATTCGATTCCCATAGAGCCATGCAGGATGTTTCTGCCCACGATCCGACTCCTATCCCGAGGTAAGTTTGCTACGGACTCAGTTGGGAAGACTGGGGACCACACAGTTACGTTTCATCCACTAAATGAATGCGGCTTTTGTGAGTGTTGCTCAGATTTCCTGACCAACACTGCAGGTTTCTGTGTCTCTCGGGCTGTTGATGCCGGGATATATCATGAAAGTAAGCGTAGACCACAGCCTTTTCATGCAGTCTCAGACCAGAATGGAAATCAGTAACATCATTTCCATCATCCTTATACTCATTGATCAGCATTTTAAAAAAAGTCTAGACTTCTGTGGCCCTTCAAACCTGCTGTCATGGGTGACCTCAGTCTCGACGTCTTCGGCACGTCGGTGATCTTGGTTTGGTTCCGTCGGGATCACCGGTATCAGCACATTTATAGGGGGCTGTCACTGGACGGATGTGGTGACGCCCCTCCAACACGCCGGCACCGCGACTAAAAGCAATTATGGTCCGCAGTAGAGTGCTTACGTAGGTTGTGGTCCTGCGTATGGGGGGGGGGGGGGGGGGGGGTGGCGGGGGGGGGGGGGGGGGGGTAATGCTCGGAAATGAGCGGAGTGGGTACGTGTCACTGAGGTTAGCACCAGAAAAGACAGGACAGCAAAAAAAAGTAACAACACAAATAATAAAATAACATGAAATAAGATACACATTTAAAATTTTGAATCCAAACCCACACCCGTTCGCAACACACATTCATCTGTATTATGTAAAAGACATGTAAACTGCATACCAATAATCCATTGATTGTTTCCCCCCCTCTTTATTTTCCAAATATACTTTTTATCCGGGAAATCACCAATTTCAACGTTCTAAATCCGATTAAGCACCTTTTAAACAAAAAAGAGAGGAAAGAGCAGAAAGAAAGAAAAAACATTCACAATTCGCCTTAGTGTTCGCTTCCATTCTCCGTCCTGTTCCCACACGGTCATGCCGACCTCCCCGAAGGCAACCGCACTGTTGTGTGGTCTTTCCGTCATTTGGGTGGGCTAATCCAGTGTGGGGGATTACAGGCATAGCAGCTGTAGCTTGTGAACTCGACATAAGTTCCCCCCCTCCCCACCTTCCCCCCCACTCCCGCCCCCCTCTTCCCCCACCCCCCCCCACCACCCCCACAACCCCCCCCCCCCCCCCCCCCCCCCCACGGACTCCGTTGCAATCTCGCCTTCCTCCACTGAAAGGGCTCCTGTACGGTCTTTCCACAGGTCGCCCTCATCACCCAATGGCAACCTCACTGGTTGAAAGCTCCCTGTCTGGCCCCGCAGCAGTCGGATACGTCTATGCTCTCCCGTCTCCATACAGGTATCTAATTCTCTATTCCAGTCCCCAGAATTTTGGTTTGGGGTAGTCGGCTTTTGTCCATGAGTTGCAGCCTTTGGAATCACAAGTCTGTGCGTGGGTCGGTCGCGGTGTATGTGGGGTGTTGTGGCAGTTGTAGTGTCGTGTAGTAGCAGCAG